>VWZD01006662.1:127747-267523 GCA_013396695.1 Sakesphorus luctuosus | reverse complement strand
GGTGCTGCGCGTGCGCAGTGGGTACCTCCATTCCGTTTGGGTGCTGTCGCAGGTCCGGCTGGAATCAAAGCTTCGCCTCTTCCCCTGTTAACGTTTTCCGTTAGTTCCGTTGGGGTTGTGTCCCCATCCCAGAATCGAGAAATCGTAGAATGATTTGGGTTGCAAGGGATCTTACAGACCGAATGGTTCCAAACACCCTGCCATAAACAGGGACACCTTCTCCTAGACCAGGTTGCTCAAAGCCCCGTCCAAGCTGTCCTTGACGGATTCCAGGGATGGGGCATCCACAGGGATTTGGGCACTCTGTGCCAACGCATTGCCACCCTCACAGTGAAGCATTTTTTCATGATATCTAATCTAAACCTACTCTCAGTTTGAATCCATTTCCCCTTTTGCTGTCACTGCACATTCTTCTAAATAGACTCTCTCCATTTTATTTCTAGGCTGCCTTTGCAAGCAACTGAAATCCTCAAATTCTACCCCAGTAGGTGGCCTGGAAGAAGAAAAAGAATTCATAGACCTGCAGATATTACCTGTTCCACTCTGTCTCTTTAAACCCCTCTGAACTGCACGTCCAGCCTGGCTCTGTCTGTCTTATGAAAACATTCTTTCAAATGTACTCTTGACCACCATTACCAACTCACATTCCTTCTCCAGATGCTCCCATCATCCAGGTGAACCCTCTTGCTCTACTTCTGCAGCTTCTCTTCCTCCATATGTCCGTCACTGTCACCATTTAGTTGGCTCCACATCAATCCTTTCCCTTTTGTCAGTGCTTCCCATCATCAGTGCCTACATCTGCCTCTTCATCCACCCACCCCTTTCATGCAGCCTCCAACACATGTGACAAGCCCCTTGGAGTTGTCTGTGTTGATGTTATCTATGAGGCTGACCATATTAAGTAGCATTTTTACTTTCCTCCAAGAACTCTTAACTCAAAACCTTGCCTCAGAGAAAAAGACTAGAAACTGGAGTGCCATATATATGGTGTCACCCTTTCAAATTATAGGGTTCAACCCTGCCTGAATGGGCCTTGTTTTAAATACAGAAATATGAGATTTCATGTCTAACATGAAATATGTATCACTATTATGATAACATTTTTTTCCTATCTCAGGGATATTCTATCTCTGAATATCCCTGTAATGACCACAGGACCATTTCAGTGAAGACTATTGTTTCATTAAGTATTTTGTAAAAAAATATTTTTTCATGTTGATTTGGAATTTCTTAGTCATTGACTTTGTCCAAAATAAAAGGCTGAATCCTGCTTCTGACTGGGGAGACCCTTCACTGGGTGTTTAACATGCCCTTTTAACCTTAGAGACTGCTGACAAAGCACTCAAGATCATGGGATGAAACAAGTTCTGACATATACCAGTATATCCCATGGAAGCAACATCCTATTTAAGTTTCTAAAGGGGGTGAGAATTTTAATAAACAAAAGGAAAGCAATCTTTGCAACAAAAGAGGAGTGTAAATGTCAGATGTTGAGATTGCTTCCAGCTTCACTGGAAGGCAAAACATGGATGTTTGAAAAAGTTTAGTACCTAGCAAACATCATAACCATCAAATTTTATATAACCATTTACTCGTATGCCTAATAGTGGAAGAGATCATAAATATCCAAATTTACTATTCAAATAATTGCGTTTCTTTCAGAAAGCAGTGCATTTGAGTAAGAGGAATTTAGCTCTTTAGCACATTGTTGTGGCCAGATCTGCAAAACTTACAAATGGAGAATAATAGTATAGAGAGGAATTACTTTACATGTAAGTCTGTCAGCTATTACTAATGTGTCAGTTGTTGAATCTGTGAATTGCTAAACTCATACTATAAACTGTAAGATATATTTGGGTTAAGTACAGTTAGTATTTGCCGTGCTGTGTTATTTCTAAAAAAGGGTGATGACCTTGGCCAGATTTTCCAGGAGGTGCTTCAGGTTTTAGCATAGGCAGATAAAGGATACTCTCATGTCTTAGCCCAGAGTCTGTTGTTTCCTACACCTGGTGATATATGGAACTTGAAAGAGAAAAGAATGGTCATGTGGCCTAATATGTTACAGAGGAACTTACAGCATTTATGATGAAAGGGTGAAAAGAAGAAATATCTTTAGTAAGATATGTTCACCTGCTAGACAGACCTAGGTGAAAGAGAAAAAAGTATCTAGAGATTCTAAGCCCTAAATTATTATTGCCTTTTGAGTACAAAAGATGGTTTGTCCACATGACCTTGGGTATTTGCACTGGTTCTAAAAAGGAAAATGGACAATCAAAGACATTTATCCAAATGTACTTTGGCTGACCAATATGTTCGTGAAGATGAGTTCCTGTATTCATGTTTTTCCAGCTTTGATGGAGCAATAATTGTATCTATGTTGTTGCTGGTATATGTTATGATATTCAAGCAACTTCAATTACATTTTGAAGGCAGTTTTCTCATTTGGAAGTTGTTCACTCACTTAGGGTCACTTCTGTTAAATCTATACACCAGACATTTAAGAGCTGAAATCAGCCACAATCCCCATCTGTGTATTAGTCATTATGCACTCTTAGTGCTGTTGACAACCATTAAAAACTCTGGCAATGATTACTATTATTTCTGAGTAATCATATACAGCAATTAATGAGGATCTGCTGATGATTGCAGACCGTCCTGACATGGACCAAATTATGCCAATGTTTATGCCAGCATCAATCAGCTGTAACTCCTTTAAAGTCCATGTTGTTGCCTCTGACTGACATGGATCTAATTGTGAGCAAACTGCAAGTATGGGATTCTCACATAAACATATGGCTCCATGTCTACTATTCTATTCCAAAATCTCCCAAATTTTTTACATAAGCTTTCAGCTGAACCTTAAACTTGTCACATTTCCCAGCAGGTATTTCTTTACTTAAATTACATTTCTGTAGATGAGGAAGCATCCAGGTGATTTCTGTTGCATTCCTTAAAGCATAGTTGTTTTCCTGTCAATTCTGTCTGACAGGCTATAGTGTCACTGTAAGTTTTGCTTGCTGTTCTGTGTTCATTAAAATAATTTTGTAGCATGTTTCCACCCCAGCAGCTGATTAGCTGATTCACCCTCTCTTATCAGAGCTGTTAGTAAGCAATCTTGTCATGCTAGTCCTATGTCTTGGCACTACAGCTGTTTTCTTCCTTTGTTTGCTGTCTTCTTTCTACACTACTTCTTTTTCTGTAGTTTATTGGTATTCTGGAGCTGCTTTCTCCTGTCCCTACTTTGGCAGACAAATGGATTACATTGCTGGTTAGGAACAGTCATTTCTTTCTTGGATACATGAAAAGGAGAAGTTGTAGCATTTGGCCTGAGTGGTTTTGTTTTCAGTCCTGTAGAGATTAGACATGTGAACAAAAAGGGTTGTCTTACCCCAAAGAACAGGTAAGACAAACTGATCAAGAGCAGAGCAGCAGTGGTTTTGATATAAGCAATTTAGAAGTACATGGTTTCATCTTAGGTAGTATAAATGGCAGAGACCTTTCTGCAGTTTAGCAGAGAAATTACTATTTTATTCTCTCATAAAAGCACACCAGGGTCACTGATCCAGCCAAGCTGGAGTCTGGCAGAGCACAGACTAAAAAAAGGAAAAGAAACTTTAATGGAATAGTTTCTACTCATTTGCATGTAAGTTCAGCAATCATCCAGTTACTTCTGCCGTATGACCCACCTCTGTGGTAAGACAGTAGAACCCACTCAGTCTAGAATAGCAACAGTGGCTTTCATCCCCAATTGCTGTTTAGTTTTTAAACACAGAATAATCGCACTCAAGCTGAAGACAGTCCTATTTTAAAATTACGTGAGTAATTCATAATGTTAAGTGAATCAAGGCTAGAAACAGTGATGTCTATCCGCAGAGATGTTATTCAACTTTTTTTATAAGACATTTCAGTGTTTCATAATTACGGCAAGAGAATCCCACTCTTCTCTATTTAATTCAAACAGTTTTAATTGCCTGGAAACCACAGAGCATATTTAACTCTATTTTCTACTGTGACTCAATCTAGAAATACCTGTCCAGGGAAATTATTTCTAATAGTTGACAGCTCGTAATTCTAATGCATAAAAAGTCATAATGAAGTCCAATTTGTAAAGGAATAAGGTGCAGATTTCTATCCTGGGGGTAGTTAAATGTAGGAACAACTTACCTGAGAACATTCTGGATTCTAATCACTTCCATTCTTCAAATAATAACTAGATTTCTTTGTAGAAGTTGTACTGTAGCTCAAACAAAAGTTACAATCTTGATAGCAAAACTACTGAGTGAGATCATACTGAAATAATCTTATTAATACCTTGCAGTTCTAAAATACATGTTGTTTTTCAGTAGCAAGTGAGAATTTTTATTTGTTATATGAGGAAAGTATGCCAAAAAATCTTAATCAGATTCAGAAACAAGTGGAGTGATGGATCCTTCATATACATTGTTCAAAAAGCAAATATACAGAAGTCCTGTATTCAGTATTTTTGGGCTAGAACATAGCCATCCATCAGATATAAAATATGTTGGAATACCTCTCTGATATTTTGATAATATACCACAGTGCAGTGGTCAGTTTTGATGTCTGCTGGTAGTATAGCCCTGTTCATTGGAAGTTAAAAACTCTGACCAACTTGTGCCAGGGCCCACTGAGCCTAAGCCTTGCAGTTTACCCATAGTCATTGATACCCCTAGAGCACAGAACAGTTCCNATCTAATTGTGAGCAAACTGCAAGTATGGGATTCTCACATAAACATATGGCTCCATGTCTACTATTCTATTCCAAAATCTCCCAAATTTTTTACATAAGCTTTCAGCTGAACCTTAAACTTGTCACATTTCCCAGCAGGTATTTCTTTACTTAAATTACATTTCTGTAGATGAGGAAGCACCCAGGTGATTTCTGTTGCATTCCTTAAAGCATAGTTGTTTTCCTGTCAATTCTGTCTGACAGGCTATAGTGTCACTGTAAGTTTTGCTTGCTGTTCTGTGTTCATTAAAATAATTTTGTAGCATGTTTCCACCCCAGCAGCTGATTAGCTGATTCACCCTCTCTTATCAGAGCTGTTAGTAAGCAATCTTGTCATGCTAGTCCTATGTCTTGGCACTACAGCTGTTTTCTTCCTTTGTTTGCTGTCTTCTTTCTACACTACTTCTTTTTCTGTAGTTTATTGGTATTCTGGAGCTGCTTTCTCCTGTCCCTACTTTGGCAGACAAATGGATTACATTGCTGGTTAGGAACAGTCATTTCTTTCTTGGATACATGAAAAGGAGAAGTTGTAGCATTTGGCCTGAGTGGTTTTGTTTTCAGTCCTGTAGAGATTAGACATGTGAACAAAAAGGGTTGTCTTACCCCAAAGAACAGGTAAGACAAACTGATCAAGAGCAGAGCAGCAGTGGTTTTGATATAAGCAATTTAGAAGTACATGGTTTCATCTTAGGTAGTATAAATGGCAGAGACCTTTCTGCAGTTTAGCAGAGAAATTACTATTTTATTCTCTCATAAAAGCACACCAGGGTCACTGATCCAGCCAAGCTGGAGTCTGGCAGAGCACAGACTAAAAAAAGGAAAAGAAACTTTAATGGAATAGTTTCTACTCATTTGCATGTAAGTTCAGCAATCATCCAGTTACTTCTGCCGTATGACCCACCTCTGTGGTAAGACAGTAGAACCCACTCAGTCTAGAATAGCAACAGTGGCTTTCATCCCCAATTGCTGTTTAGTTTTTAAACACAGAATAATCGCACTCAAGCTGAAGACAGTCCTATTTTAAAATTACGTGAGTAATTCATAATGTTAAGTGAATCAAGGCTAGAAACAGTGATGTCTATCCGCAGAGATGTTATTCAACTTTTTTTATAAGACATTTCAGTGTTTCATAATTACGGCAAGAGAATCCCACTCTTCTCTATTTAATTCAAACAGTTTTAATTGCCTGGAAACCACAGAGCATATTTAACTCTATTTTCTACTGTGACTCAATCTAGAAATACCTGTCCAGGGAAATTATTTCTAATAGTTGACAGCTCGTAATTCTAATGCATAAAAAGTCATAATGAAGTCCAATTTGTAAAGGAATAAGGTGCAGATTTCTATCCTGGGGGTAGTTAAATGTAGGAACAACTTACCTGAGAACATTCTGGATTCTAATCACTTCCATTCTTCAAATAATAACTAGATTTCTTTGTAGAAGTTGTACTGTAGCTCAAACAAAAGTTACAATCTTGATAGCAAAACTACTGAGTGAGATCATACTGAAATAATCTTATTAATACCTTGCAGTTCTAAAATACATGTTGTTTTTCAGTAGCAAGTGAGAATTTTTATTTGTTATATGAGGAAAGTATGCCAAAAAATCTTAATCAGATTCAGAAACAAGTGGAGTGATGGATCCTTCATATACATTGTTCAAAAAGCAAATATACAGAAGTCCTGTATTCAGTATTTTTGGGCTAGAACATAGCCATCCATCAGATATAAAATATGTTGGAATACCTCTCTGATATTTTGATAATATACCACAGTGCAGTGGTCAGTTTTGATGTCTGCTGGTAGTATAGCCCTGTTCATTGGAAGTTAAAAACTCTGACCAACTTGTGCCAGGGCCCACTGAGCCTAAGCCTTGCAGTTTACCCATAGTCATTGATACCCCTAGAGCACAGAACAGTTCCCATGTCTGTTTAAGTGAGCTACACTTATGAGCTGTTTCAACCTCTATAGGTAAGCATAATTCTGTATTTTTCTGCTATGATTTTTATTAGATCACTCTCTGTTTATTTTATTCAGACTGATAGTGTTAGCTCTGATTTAAATAATAGTAACAGCCTGGAAAGCTTATCACATATACAGTTAGAAATGTGTTACAAAAGCAGATAGGAAGAAAAATGCATTATCCATGAATTATCTTTCATCAAAGGATACAGTTCAGCTTAGGTGGCTTTAGGTAACAATCATATGATCTAAAGAAGTCACCTTTAGATCCCAACAGTTCCCAAAAGGTTTTCACAGTGTTCTGCCTGCAGTTGGCAGGTGCTGCTCTAGAGATTACTGTGTATCAACTAACATGTTTGACAGGTTTAAATAAGTGTTAGAAACTCTGTTCACCTTGACACAAACTCTGTTCACCTTGACACAGACTGACTTTGAGCTGCTGACCACACTGGGAGCTGTGATCAGTTACAAAAGTAACAAATTTCACCCCAAATAGTAATTTCTGTAACTGAAACATAGAGAATTTGTACTCCACCACCCAGTAAACAAGTGAAAATCCTACTCCTGCCATACAATTGTAAATTATGCCAAACTTTTAATCACTTTCTATGCATTACCTGTCCATTTGTTGAACTAGTATCAATAACCAGAGCAGCAGTATTGCACAAGTCAGTGCAGTATCCAGGCTCACATTTCATTGCAGTGAAACTTGAGAAGATTGAACACAACTGTATTCAGTGTGTAAATATTCAAAGCTACCCCAAACCAGATCATACTTTAGGGACACCTGTGTTATGAATTTTATAAAAGCCAACCTCTATACTCAGCTTTCTTAAATTTAATCCAAATGACAGGGAGTTTCCTTTTACATAACACTTCTTTTAGTTTAACTATCTGTGCAGTTGGAGGATGTTCTAGGTATTTTTTCATAGGCTAATTTAAAAAGGTTTCAGGCATTGGATCATATTCAGATTCTAATGCTGCTGTCAGTGTGGCACTGGTATCTGCACCAAGGCAGCCACCCACCTGCAGCCATCTTTAAATAAAGTAGCTGATTGTGCTATTTATTATTGCTTCACTTTTCCCTCACACAATCAATTTTCTTCATTCCAGCAAAAATGTCTAGGTGCATTTTTAATTTTTAATTTTAACATAAAAAGAGTATATCTTTCTATAGTCACTTTTGACTAAAGAGTATCTGCAAATTCTATTGGTCACCATAAAAGCGGTATTGCTTAATACTCATGCAACTTGTTGGCTTTGGGGAAATCTAAGACTGGTTCAACCTTTCCATGCCTCACGCCAAAAACTCGACTATGTTGTGGCAGTGTTCTACATTGATGCTTTCTAATTTTCATATAAAAGATTCCTTCAAATAGGCATATGACAAACTTCCACCTAAGTTGAATTTAGATGAATGGAATATCTGGTAACAGGTTTTCAGAGGCACTCATAGGCAGCACAGGCATTCAATGTAGAAACACAGCTTCACTTAGACCGAGGATTTAGACTTAATTAGGCAGCCTAGATCCCTCTGAAAACCAACAATAGTAATTCACATTTTTTTCCTTAACCTTGATCTTTCTCCATATTTAAATAAATAAATCAAAATCTATTAAAAGTAGCATAAATTATCTTACTGATTTGTAATTTTTCATGTATACCATTAGGTGGCAGGGAACAATAAAGATTTACTTGATGAAATACACATGTTGAAATACAGATCTATCAGATTGTTCTCTCCACCCCTTTTGAATCAGATTTTCTGCTGTGAACTGTCAAGAGCATTGTTAATTCTTAAATGACTTACCAACAGTGCTCACTGCTTTCATCAACAGGGCTTCATATTTCATTTTTGTGCAATCTTTTTGTGAAATGAAAAAAAAAAAACAACAAAAAAACAAGGCATATTCATCCTACTGGGAGTTCTTTAAAAATTAAATATCACCACAGTTGTATCTCTGCTTCTCACCTGCTTCTGGTCAGGCTAAATCTGACTGCTAGAATTAGCCTCTAAGCCAATCTATTTCAACAGGCATTTGTGGAAGACAAGAAAGTTTATTATTCTTTTGGGAGCCTTGATTTTAAACTGGGGCTAGGCGTTTTTTTTAGAATTGCAGTGGATGTCACTGGTGAAAGGGTAGGTGGCAGGAATCACAGGGCAAGACTTGTCTGCTTAATAACTCATTGAATGATTCATGTTGGGAAGTTAATTGCACTATTAGTGACTCTATAGGAGATAAGGAAGCCCAGGCTCAGCATTTCCCAGAGACATGGAATTAAATCCCTTGCAAGAGTAGCCCCTAAGAGAGTTATTCCCTCAAACTCTTCCAGTTGTTGGTAGGAACTGTGCCATGTTGTCACATGTGCTTAACTGTAAAGTCCCAGAGCAGATTTTCCCATATGTTTATGTAATAAACTCAGGCCAAAGAAAGAAGTAACAGTTCCAGAAAATATTATACAGCTGCAGTTTGCGGTTCTTATTTGTTAAGCTAACACCTGAAAGGAGGAAAAGAGGGACATTTTCTCAATTTGTTATTGATTAGTCTGATATGCAGAGAAATTCGGCTTAATGCAGTTTTAACGTGACTGAGTGACAAGAGAGAGGCTGAAATTCATTATTCACTGGAAAATGTGTGATAGCAACTCACAGAACTCTTACAGCGTGTCTCTTTTGTGCCAGGCAATTGCCTCTGGAAGCAAGGAGTCCTTTGTTTCCCCAGTTCAACCCTGGCATGGCTTGAGAACACTGACAGTAAGTACAGAAGTTGTAATCCCAGTATTAATGAAGTTTACATGTCTGCTTGAATTAGAATTCTGTATTTTTCATCTTAGTTTTTGAGTTTTAGTCTCTGTATTGTATCCACACAGTTCAGACGTGAGCAGTCCTGTGGGAAACTCTGTATCTGAACACAAATCCTCTATAGTTAAAAATGCCATACCCAATAATAATGTTGGTACTGCAAGATGACTTAAGCAACAGATTCTATTAACTTAGATTGCAGAAAATCAGATTCCTTCCAAATGTAAATACTCCATGTCTGTGCTCATCACAGTCCCATGGCCACCATGGCTGTTGGTATAAAAGGTGAATCATCTTCAACAGTGATTCACAAATAATATACACAAACATCTATCTATCTATCTATCTATCTATCTATCTATCTATCTATCTATCTATCTATCTATCTATCTATCTATCTATCTATCAATCATCTAGATATCTAGATATCTAGGTATCTAGATGATATCTAGATATCTAGATATCCCATACTAATCCATTTGGAGTACCAAGACTGCTGTCAGATGCTAAGGCTGATAACATGCTGAATTAGATTCAATCCTGTTTGACAGTTTTTTTAAATTTGGATCTATTATTTGTGAATATATATAGATAGATAGATATCTAGAGATACAATTTTTAAAAAATTTTAAAAATTTTAAAAAACTGTCAAACAGGATTGAATCTAATTCAGCATGTTATCAGCCTTAGCATCTGACAGCAGTCTTGGTACTCCAAATGGATTAGTCCAGCAGTCAATGTATAGATCACCTTACCCTGTATCTACCACTCACTGTGTAGATCACGGATCTCCCAGGAAAGATGAAACATAGCCCTGTAGGCCATGGCACAGGAGCTGCAGTGTGTTAGGAGGTTGAGCTTGGACCCTATGTGAAACCAAACAAGCAACACTTTTTCTGGGGCACTGTGAGCCTCTCAATAGTCAAAAATGTCTATCTTTGAAAGACTTGATGATAAATGGGAGTAACTAAACGAGTGTGTTTCTCAGGGGGGATGGTGTTCGGTGGGGCTGCCCAGGCTCTCTGCTGGGAACAGATAGGTGCCAATTAGTGAGGTAGACAATGCAAGCTGTGTGCACAGTACAATTTGCCTAGGAGTCCACAGCACACTGCGAGCCCTGGGGTGCGTTGCACAGGGAATGATCTCTGCTTGCACATACTAATGCTGCTGCTGTGCTTTCAGAGTGCCTAATGGTACATTGGTTAATGCTGTTGATCTGGTCTGGGGCAGAGGTGATTTACTTATCTTTGTGGGAAAGGGAGGAACAATCATAAAAATGAAGCTGATCACTTATTGTGCATTATATTTTTGAAACCACAGATATGTAGTATGGAGTATTTGGATTTCCAGAAAGGAAAGGTCTTTCTCTGGATAATTCAAATGTGGGTTACTACATATCTGAAGCTAAGAAATACTATTTATCTGTTATCAGTCTGTTTGCCTTACGTTCTTCACAGTTTTATCAAAAATCTCAAGACCTGCTTAGTCAGCTGAGCTCAAATCCTAAAGATTTCCATTTGTGCCTTTGGTCCTTTCATTGTTTACAATCAGATGTGAAAGTCTGCCCAAGAAGAGGATAAACGTGTTCTGACATACTGTCATATTTTGAGAATGCAAGGACCTGAACAAGACTCACTCATACTTGATCCTCCTTAGAATTTACAGTTGCTTACAAGTGTGGACACAAACACTATTTTGATTCCTCTCAAGCTGGGTCCAAGAGAACAAAGTTCAGCCTCCTTTGCAGGATTTTGCATCTTCTATCTACTTTCTGAGGTGGATGTAATAAAGAGAAGAACTTGAAAAATTATCTGCTTCAGCACAAAAAGAAATAATTTTTTTTTCTATTCTGCATCATCTCCTTTTTACAAAAAGCATTAAACAGTTGGGTTTTGTTCTTCATGAACTGCCTGTGTAATAAACTGTAAGTTTGTATTTTTTCCAGTGCTTTCATTTGAGGATTCCCTCAGTAACCTAAATACATTTCCGAATGCAAAGAAAGGATAATTCTTCACTATAAAAAAGGAGGAAAATATTAGGTATGAACTAACTCAGATTAATGAATGAAAACAGTTTCCTTTGAAAGGGACATCTCAGGCAGGACAGTAGAAGCAGGTTAGCTATAAAAGTCTAAATATTCAGGAGATCAGCAGAACAAAGTATATTTCCTAGGCATATGATGACTTTGTGAAGGCTCATGTTCTCTTACATCTTACCCTGTCTTCTCTGTTAGGCTTCTCACATCACCCAGAAGTGAGATTAGTGGAAAGAAAGAAGTATGCTTTCTTAGTACAATTTCCCTAGCATGATGTGAAGATGATAACAAGAAGTAGGATGAGATAGAAAACAGGAGTGGTTTTGCTCTGGTCTGCAAGATTTACCTTGCAGTAAAAGAATGCCTAGGGTTGTTTTCCTTCAAATGTGCCAGGAGGTGGTACAAGACTTACTGATGGTTTCATACGTATTGTCAAAGCTACTGCCTACGACTGCACACATTCAACTTCTTGTGAAAGACTGTTACAGGCAAGACCAAAGGAAAAATTACTCTTGCAAGCAATGCTCTACCTGCCCAAAACAAACAACACCAAGGGTGGCTAGTGTAGCAATTTGTAGGAGGAGGTCTGAGAATTTTCATCCTTTCTTTAAGGCTGGTATCTAGGAAACTAACCTAAAGAATGAGAGAGGAAGAAGGATGCAGTTGCAGAACCAAAACAAAACAAAACAAAACAAAAAACCAAGACTAACTGATAGAGAAGAATAATTTGAGAAATTAATTATGAATTTTCACTAATGGAAAGTAGTGTGAAAAAGCAGGCAGATGATGGAATGGCAAAAGAGAAAATTAGGGAAGCCAGTTGCAACAGAGGAGAGGAAGATATGATAGAGATAGCTAAGAGGTGGAGTCTCAGGCAGAGCAATGAAGCCATATATGATACTGACATAGAACAGGAAACAAAATGACCTCCAAGTGAAGGCAAGAACAGATGGGAGCAAATCTGAGATTCACCTCTGTAACAGAGAGATTCAACCTGTGACTCAGATCAAGTGGGCATAATGTTAGATCATCAGTCAAAAACAAGAGAATGAGACGTGAACCAGAAATTGAAAACTATCAGAGTAGGAATGGCAGGAGGGGCTAATAGAGGCAGATGAATAGGGGACACAACTGTTGTCTATCAATGTCTTGGATAAACACCTTGAGTAAGAAAGGCTATTTGAATTTATATTAGTACAAGAAAGAATGTGCATGTAATAGTTGTTAATAATCTAGAATTAAAATTAGAAAGTTCAGGAATTAGAAAGTTGCTAACCATCAGATCAAGAGACTCTCTCCCATTATCCATAGGATATGCAAACACATCCTAGATTATCGTCAGGTGGAGCTTGATAAATTTTGGGATGCAATCATATACAAGATCTATATCCTTGATGATTGAGACCAGATTGGATGTTGTAGGAGGACCTTCCTAGTCCCTGCCCTGTTCTTATTTTCCTAATAATGATGCTATTGACTCATATATATTGACCAGGACAGGTGCAGACAGACATATATTTGCCTCACTCACTTTCCAAGCCAACTGGATGCCACCCACCTCTGGAATCTGTGTATCTAGAGTGGCCCAGGGCTGTACCCAAGTTGTTAAATCTGTGCAAATACATGACTTTCAGATCTGAACTGGCTTGCTTTTGCCTAACTTGGAGTGTGGGCGAGGGCGTCCACACCTATCCATACACCCTAAGTAGGCTGTGCAGGGCTCACATGTTTGGTGCCTTGGACGAGTGTGAAAACTACTTAGATTAGGGTTGCAGGGACTGTACAAACTGATGTAGCAGAGTTGAGGGGATTTAAGATCCCACAAGAAACACAGTATCAATATCTGCCAATCCAGGGTACCAGAGCAGCATGCTCAGGAGCCACCTGCAACATCTCTCTGGTCACTCCTGTATGACAACGAGGTGTTTGAGGACAGACTAGTCTGATACACCAACATTGTGTACCATGTCACCTGTAATGACAACTTACTCTTACACCTTTGATTGCCCTCCCCTCTCTTGGGCTGAGTTCCTAGACAATACTGCACAATGGAGATGGTTCCTCCTGGTTAGAGCATCCTTTCCTTGTCTGTCATCATATTTCATGTTGTGCTACCAGAAGGTGCATTGCTCCTCAACAAATGTACAACCCCTTGCTCATGCCACAGTAAGCACAGCCATCTATGGCATCCAGTTGTGTTCCAATACACTGACTGATGTTAGTATATGTGGAGGCAAATGTTTGTCTATTATAGATGTATGACGTATTATTTTTAATTGTTAATAAGATTCTAATAGGGAGAGATTATTAGACTCTTCACTGTGTGGTCATCTGCATAAACAAGACCTTTATTTTTCACACTAATTTTCAATTTTTCCCTCCCAGTAAAACGCCATGGTTATGTGAGTGTGTGTGGGTTGCACTCTTTCCGCTGTGACTGAAATGAGACCATTCCCACGCTACTTGAAGCTTTGCATTCTTGGCTCCTGAGATTACTTGCTAGCAGATAGTTGTGGCCATGTCTTCCTTTGATGAAGATGTTCTTATCTTAGCTGAGATGTGGAGTGCTTCATCTTGCAACATTTCTGCTACCCCCCTCAGGCAGAGAAAGAGAGAGAGAACACAGGAAGAGTGACAACTTGTACTTTCCAAATCACAACCTCATAAGGACAACAGTTGATAACAAGCCTAAGCAAAACTGAACTACTGACTCACCCTCCTCTTTACTGGCCTACTGGGAAAGACTGAGGATTTCTGTACAATTTTTTTTTTTGTAGGTAAAGGAACTGAAGCTTCTCTAGACTGTACATTTATTACAAAAAATTGTCTCCATTTTCCCCCCTGAGTTAGGCTGCATTTATCAGTGAACCTGTGATAGAAATGGGGCATATGTTTGTGTGCCTGTATTAATGTAAAGTAAAGAACTGCATTTTTCACATACCCATTCCATATAATAGTGGCCTGTCTGTAAATAAAATTATGTCTAAGACTGAGAGTATGACTTGCAAGTGCTTTCTAGCAAAAGTGAAATTTCAGATTTTGTATAAAATACCTCTGTTTCTGTGAAAGAAGTAATAAAGGCATTCCACATGAATAACAAACAAAAAAAAACCCCAAACAAACAAAAACCAAACAAAACAAGTGCATAGAAATATTGATATAGATAAGACATATATTTATGAATGTTCTATATGTGTCTTCTTAGTCATTTCTGGGCAGATGAATAAAATCACAGAATTATCTTTTTTCCCAAGCCTGTGTCAGGTTTCTGTAATTAGAAATAAATGTTTAGCTGAAAGAACAACTCTAAAACCTACTGTTTAAAGAAGACCAGGACTGCAAATCCAAGGATGCTTCTAATGTTAATTAGAAGATGTGAGAATTAATATTGCAGGTGCAAACCAGATCCAGACCACTTCTGTCTATGTCACAGAGGTGGGATTAATCTCACTATTACCATCTAAAAGTTAGGCAATGAACCACAAATAGTCAGGTGGTCTCCATATCTGTATTAATAGGCAGAGGTAAAGCAATTCATAATGTGCCTCATCCAAAAGTAAGGTAGGTGTCTGAGAAAAGGGAGGCATATCTCCCTCAGAGCATGCCGTCTGTGCTCCAGGGAGAGTGCAAGTGACTCTCTGACAAAGTGGATCCCACCATAGAAAATGGCATGTTATTTTTGCCACAGGATCACTGCCTTACTTGGTGCTTGCTAAATCTTACTCTTCAGCATCTTCTCTTTTTATCCTTTACATATAACGTGTAAGCCTCTGCATTGTTTTACTGTGTGCTGTTGAATAAAGCATAGAATGCTGAATTTATTGATTTTCAGTGGGACTTCCTAAGGTGCTAGAGTACAGTATTTGGTAGCTGTTTACAAACACAGATTAATATCTTCAAAGATATGTCACAAAAAAGGCAATATTGTTACCGCTTCTTTTTATAAAGGACATATGAAAGTGCCGAGGTTACAGTTGTTGAGAGCTTCCCTGCACTTCAGGTGTGCAGACTGATTTTTCAGTGCTTACAATACTATACATTATTTTGAAAATGTGAGACACAGCCTGTTGTGACCTGGATTGCAACTGGGAGATCCTACTGATTTCTGCAAACCACTCTTTCTCAGGCCTTGTGTTTGCACTGTGACAAACAAAAAACTTCTACTCCAGTTAACACTATTAGTAGCAGCCTTTTTCTGGGACAATACCACTCTGGAATAATGCCACTTGAATTCACGTGGCTGGACCACACTCTGTAAGGTGCCATTTGTCCAATTTAACTGTAGGAGCATTGCTTCTAGCACTGTAGATCGATTTTAATCCAGGTTCTGCAACGTAGGTGCTGCAACAAAAGCAGCTGAGCCTTAGCTGCCAGCAGCCTCCTCCATGGCACAGTCGTAACAAATTCCCACAGCATAGGCCATTCTTTGCCCCAAGTAAGGCAGTGAGTCCTGAGGGGAAACAACAGGAGTTTGTAATCATGTCTTTAAAAGAGCTTATGATAATATTCAGAAGAATTTTGGAGTAAGATTTCCCAAGCAAATTGAATTTACTTTTTCATTCTTAATTTTGCAAATATAGGTGTTTTCTAACAATTTAAATATATTGGCATGCACTATTTTGAACAAGTAAGCATCTGGGAGGGGAGAGGTGTCTCTGAGTGAAAGCTCTGCCTGGGTCATCAGCAGCGTCAGGTAGTTTATTTGGCAGGTTTCAATCAGCTAAACTCACACTCTAGGTGATGGCAATACTGTCGTTTCTGGGCACTAGAGGGGGATGGATACACATACTTACTTGGTGGATTTCACAGCTGAAGAAACAGTGCTTCTTGCTTCAATTCCAGAAGGTAAAAGAAGTGGTGACAAACCTCTCTCCCTCTTTCTCTCTCTCTCTCTCTCTTTTATTTTTTTCTTTGAGAGAGAGAGAAGCAGGGATTTTCCCTTGCCTTCCTTTTGCTTTCTGTTCATTTCTGTCTCTGCTTCTTCATTTCAGTGCATTATTTCCCTTGGCTTCTAAAGGCTGTATTGTGCTGTGCCTTTCCAGGGAGAGCTTCTGCTTTTGCTCCTAACCTTTGTTCACAGTCCCTCACCTCTCCTGCTCCTGCATGTTTCTTGTACTCACAAAGCCTCCACCTTCATATGAAGTCTAATTACAGTAGATACAGATTCTTACTCTGTCCTCAGTAAGACAGTAGTACCTCAGCCCCTTTGAAGAGGATACCAAGCAAATCATTATTACAACTCATGCTCCCTCTGTGATCAGGTCTGTGAGACAGGGAATGTTTGGTTACATACAGCATTAGCTCTATGAGTTTTTTTTAATTGCGTATATACTAAAGATGTGTTTTGTTAAAGACCTGTTGAAGGACTGAATCTTGTATTAAGAGCACAGTGAGGTGAGGTCCATGAATATCAGATCTTGTGGAAGTTCCCTCTGAAACCTAGTGTTTGCATTCATGGTAGAAGGTAAAGCTATCTTGAAAACCCACAGTGTTGACCGCGATCTTCATTGTGGAGCACTGGGCGTTCTTTTCAGATGGGTGGTTACATGGACAGATACCAGGCTAAAAGAGTCGTCAGCAAATACAGTATTGCCTTCCAGGTGAGCTAAGCCATGGGAACTTTTTGGCATCGTGCCCTCCAATTCAAAGAGAGTTTGAATTGAAGCTATTGTATATCTCACAAAGTCAAAGACCTTGAAGTAGATTTTGATAAGAAGTAAAGCTGTGAGCAGAGACTGTCTGGTGTGTTTTCAGTAGCCTGAGTTCAGGTTGTTGGTGAGCCACTAAGCAAGCCTTCGGCTTATGAAAGTAAGCTGGACTCTACACAGAAAAGAGCTCTATTAATAAGCTGTGTCTGTCCCACTTCCCTGCCTTTTTTGATCTCCGTTGCTGCTCCTCTCTCGAAGCCCCTGTGACTACTTCTCACTTTACATATTTTTTGTATTTTTTACCTCTGTCTAAAATTCCTCACTCTTCCCACTGAGCTGAGGTTATTTCCTGCCCTCTCTGCTCTCTTCACACCAGCAATTGAAGCAGAACAGATCAGAGCAAGAATCTTCTTCCCATTCTCTCTCCAGCCAGACGGATAGGAGACAGTGAGATGTTGTGGGGAGTGCCACAGTGCACTTGGAGGTGGAAACATTGAACTCTTTCAGTGAGAGGTGGAGGAACAGATTGTACACATCTGTAGGAAACCATATTTTAGCATTTCTTCTGTCCAAGGAACATCTGACATCTGTTTGGAGGGAAAAGAGGGTAATTATAAAATGGTGCAGGGAGGGCTTAAATGAAAAGGCCTTAAATATGTGGGAAACTGGGCTACATTAGTTTTGCTGTTTATGGCATGACACACTAACTTTCAGCCTTTGTTATTGCTATCCTGGAAACAATCCTGAACAACAGCTTTTGTCTAGTTAACAAATTTTTGATTCATGTTGTTCAGTTTCTTAGTTAGGGAAGAACTTTATAAATAACATGAGAGGGTTTTAATGCCCACAGTTTACTGCAAGACTTAGAAAAGAACCTATAAGAAAGCAGTTAGCAAGGGGGACCTCCATCAAGCAGTTACAGCCAAGGACTAGAGTTCCCAGTGGAAAAAAAGAGGTTAGGTTCAGTGACTGATATCCTAGGAAAAGGAAGGATTTGTACCTATTTTACCTTTGATCAGCTTTTTATGTATCTACTCATCTTCAACTGAGTAAAACTTACCATTGCCCCTGCTCCTGAAAGCCAAAACTTCTGGAAAGCCAAAAGTTTATAGTATAAACAGCTGTAAAAGTGCTCACTGGAAATAACGTGGTTAAACCTTGCACAACTGGAAAGTATGCTGGTGCTCCTAGGCAGTCTTTGAATAATGTAGATTAAAGATTTTTGAAAGCACACAAAATAATGAAATGCTTAATTTCTCTGCTTTTAATTCTAAAATGTTACAAAATTACTTCATCATACAAAAAAAAATAAATGTGGCTTAGAAAAATGTACCAATGATTTGTTTGAAATGTGTTTATTTAGCTCATAATAAACTCTCTTCTCTTCAAAAATAGGTATTTGAGAGTTCAGATGTCATCTCTTTTCAAAGCCAGTCTGACTTGATATCTAGAGTTTCTAGAAGTAATACATTTAGTGTGTCCTCTCCTAGAATGGGCCTGAAGAAGAGCTCTTCAATAGCATCTGCATCGATGTCTCGAAGAGAGGCAATTAGCTGAAGAATCCAAGCAAACCTGCCTAGGTTTCCATGGAACATTGTTGAGATGAACTCCATCAAGGCTTGCTTAGCTTCCTGCTGCAGCATTTGTACATAGGGGAGACATTTTAGGACACAGCATCCTGTCAAAACAAAAAATAAAATAGCAAAAAGTAAACGCTTCTCTATTCTGTGCCCTGTGTAATGATGGGTGTCTGAATTTCTGACTTATAATGCTTTTTTCTCTATGGAAAAAATAAGCACTTTCTAAACATGCTTTTTGGTAAAGGAAGGTAGGCATCAATCAATAATTTGAAGGAGCATTGAACAACATTTTAAGCACATTGGAATGTAGCCCATTACATTAACATCCAGCTTTGTAATGGTACCAGCAGGTAACTGACTCAGTACAGATGGACAAGAAACTTTACTGTGTTTTCTACCCACCAAATGTTGCTGAGAACATGGTCTGAGTACGTGGAAAAATTCCAGCTCTAATCTACACTAGGTAGGTAACATCAGGAAGATGGAGATGGTGGTCTGGGGCAGTGAGCAGGCTCACAGCCTGGAGACATGGTTTTCCAGTCCACCCAGCTCCATCTCCATATTGTTGTTGCCTCTGCTTACTAGACTAAGCTGGGGCACTATGGTTCACTACGGTATCTAGATATTTTAATTTGTGGTCAAGAATAAAGGTTCTCTGTGAGATACATCATGACTCACAGGAATGGGTCCTGGTTTTGTGCTCCCTTTCCTCAGCCATTTCTGAAGAAGGAGAGGTCTCTGCCTTATGGAGTCATAGTGTTGAGCCTCAATCATATACCTCCCAGAGCATGTGACCTGCTGGCTCAAGGGTGTTTGTGGGTGCCAGGGCTCAGTGCAAAGGACAGCCTTGTGTTTATCCTTTCCTCTGGAGGAACTGCCTTGTCATGTAGTTCTCCACAATCTCCTGTGCCCTGATCTTACAGCCTAAGGATAACATATTTTCTTTCCTAGAACTGCTGCAGCCTGGACAGAGGTAGCACACACTGAAGTCCTATTTGGCATCTTTCACAGTGACTGAGTTCATATGTCCCTGGGATGGAATCTGAATAGCTTACACCAGGGAGTATTTTACACAGGATCCTTCATTTAAGTGTGGGAGGTTCTACCTTCTTGCCTAGCACCCTGTACTAGGGCAAAGCCAACCTGGCTGGGTTTTCTTCAGCCTGTAACTGGCTGCCCTTAGCCAGCCTTCAGCAGCTCTCTTCTTCCTGCACATCACTGCCAGAGGAGAAGAAGCCTCAGCCAAACTTGCAACCAGGCTAGCCAGTAGTGGAGACTTTGGAAAAGTTATTGTCTCCCCTGGGATTACCAGCAGCTGCAAGCCATGAGGATGGTTCCAATTGTTAGATTTTTCATGGAAAGGAAATTGTCAGGATTTTGTATATTCAGGATGAAATTGCAGTTGTTTATATCCCTTCAAATATGCTTTATTTCCCCATTTGGGTTTTTTTTCTGTGTAATCAAACACTGGGTTTAATTCACATATAATGAGATGCTTCTTGTTCTGAGATCTGTTGTAATAATAGTCAAGCATGTTTCCAGTTGAACTGTAAACCTCTAAAGAATATCTTTTTTTAACAGAAATTCTGCCACAGCATTGATGGAGTTTTGAAATATATATATATTTAAAACGCTCCTTAAATATGTATATATGGCACTGATTCATTAGCAGCATTGTTTTTCACAATTCCTGTCTCTTCACTGTGCAGTTCCAGTTGGTTTTCAGACAACTCCCAAAAGCCCAAGAACATTTTAACCTCACTCTGTGCTGTTCCTGTGTGGCAGAACACTTCTTGCTGCTCCTTCCTTTGACTTAGTGCCTGCATCCTAGTAGAGAAGGCCTTACAGCTGGGCCCTTCTCCCACAGACACTGTGACCTCTCTGGACTGCTCTGTACCTGGCCCTTCCCCATTGCCTCAGCCAGTTGTGGTGGTCCTAACAGAAGTAAAACATTCAGGGTGGGAGCCCTCATGAGGTATTTCATGATCCAAGAGAGGGTTTGCCATTGTCATTGCTGGTGGCTCCCTGAAATCCCTGAGGCCTGCAAAATATTAACATTTTGTCAACCATCACACCAGGACTTGAAAAGTTTGAAAATGTGCTGCATGTATGCAGAAAACCTTTTATGAGTCTGGTGGAAAATGTTAAAAAACTATTAAAAGTAGTAATTGTGAAGTGGCAGCGGTACAGATTTGTTTGCAGCAAGGGGCAGTTTGGGCTGTGTACATGTTTGCTGTTTGCCCTGAGTACCTGTTTCAGTTCAGAGTTAGACTGTGACTGTTTCATCTGGAGTCAGTCTAGGCTTACCTAGAGTTCTCTGGGCTACCTTCTGCAGCTTGTGGAGAAATATTCCAGAGAACGGGTTTATCTCACCTAAGAGCTAGGTGGCATTCCTGTAACACTGGAATGTGCCTGCAGAGAGCATCAAGGGCTGCTGACCCTCTCATACAGCACTCTGGGGTAGCAGCAGGCCCTAAAGGCACAAATACAGAACATATCTCTACTTCTACTGCTCTCTCAAGTGAAAATTGCATTTTACCCAAGGAGATAGTAAAAGTGCCTGCTAATTAAACTGTGTAAGCTGCTGCAGATGAGGCATTTCTCCACATTCCCCCTGGGTATAACTGGTGGTCTCATTTAGCCCAATTTTGTCATGAAATAACTGGCAAAATAACTTGCACTGAAGTGAACTCCACTGGTTTGATGCTGCAGCATAAACACACAAGGCAATACCAAACATCTGGATGACATTACACCTCAAGAATCAGAATTTGAATCCCATTGGAAACAAATATAAAGTCATACAGCCTTTGAGCAGCCTATAAACCATTCACCACAAGACATATAATGGAATAACTGAAGCATTCAAGTATCCTTTTAGTGCAGTCCCAAGTATATCACACTGCTGACAGTGCAGCCAACAGCAGTGATTGCTGTGGAAGGAGCCAGGGATCTGAGCCAGAGCAGGCTGAAGTCAATAAGTCTTTCCATTTACTTTAGTGTACTTAGAGCTCAGCTTGTAATGACTCATGCACTCCATGGTGCTGACTGAGGCGACCTTCCTTCCTAAAGAGCCTGAACTTGGCATCAGAAGTGAGAGGATGCAATCACTAGTCTCAGTTTCCTCTGTGATTGCTGTCCCAGGCTTTGACTGTAGAGATACTAAATGATATAAATAAAGGATATAAATAAATAAAAGCTGTGTAACATCAATGCAGCACCCTTTTGCCTCATTGATTAAAATCAGATAATAAGGATTGTTTTAGCTTTTCCAGAATTCTTGTTACAGAGGAAATCTCTGTTAAAGTACTTCTAATGTTTCCTTCATGTACACATGTACCATCTCTCCTTTGCTGTACTACAGGTGAAGGATCTGTATTACCTTTGAACTGGAAATTCATTCAAAGCAACACCATTAATTATTTATGACTTAAAATTTGTCTAATAGAAGTTGTTTTGGCTTACAGTGGGTGACCTACTGCACACATCCAAGGAGCTGAAATAAACCACTTCAGGCAGAAAAATCATTAAAGTGTGGAATATGGATTTTTGAGAACATTTAGCTGTATTCATAGACAAAAGTAAAACTAAATATTTGTCTATAGTCATCTATGTAGTTTCCAGGAGGACTTACCAGAATTAAAAAGAATAATTCCTTTAAGATAGGCATATTCTTTTGCACTTATGCCCAAGTCCCAGAATTTCCACAATAACTTCTTCATCTTCTGAACTTCTGCTAAAGATGCTCCTGGTGACGAGCTGCCCAGGTCATTGTTAGGTGTCAAAGATTGATTGAGGAGAATTTTTTTCAATAAACTGGGGGCTGACATCTCTCTCAGATCGAAATCCACTCCTTCCTGTGCCATGCCCAGAAGTAAAAGAGGGGCCCAGTTTTGCTGTATGAGGACAAGCTGATCATCCAAAGGCATGTGATAAAAAGAAGGCAAATTTCTAATAAAAGTTGAAATCTTCAAGAGCACTTTGGAAGCTCTTCTACACGTGGCTTCTGGTGTTTTCAGGACAACTCTTCTGTCCAAACAAGAGCAGCCCTTTCTTCCTGTGGAGCAGTGGGGACTGAAATGTTGCTGGTGCCACTTGGTCTCACTTCCATGTTCTTTGTTAAGGATCTGGTACAGGATGCTCTTCGTACGGTGTATCTCACACTGACATTTCCCAAATTTCGTAGCTGGGATCTTGGTAGCCATAGAGCCTGAGTTCCCTGTGGCAGGAATTGAGCTATGTATGGAGCTATGAATGTATATATGGAGCTACACATCAACAGCAGGGGAGAGCATTTCTGCCAAATAGCGAGGCATTGTGTGGTTTTATATACATGGGCGGTTGAAAAGTAATATGACCCTGATCTGTGAAGTTACCTTGAACTTTATTTGCACCAGTCTGTTTCCAGTGAGGTGGGGCTGCAGGCTGCTGGTATCTCACTGCACTGCTGTAGCCCTGGGGCAGTGGGAGAGTTCATGCCTGCCACTGGCACAGGCACCACTTACCACAGTGCCCCAGTGCAGGCAGGCTGTGCCTGGCCTTCTGCCATCAGGCAGTGGCATTTTTCCAAAGGCCTTTTTCTGTGTAACATGTACAGCCTGCCCCTCAGAGGGAGCCCAGGGCAAACTATGACACTGTAAGAGAAGAAGGAACAAGTTGTCTGTTTATATTGATACACTGACTTTGTCCACTAGCTAATGCTCTGGAGGGCACAGAAATACATTTATACTTATGAATTATAAGTGTCCACAGTGTCAGCAGTTCCCTGAATAGGCATTTCTATTTCTTGTTTAAAGGAGCCACCTGAAGATGCTGTGGATGCTTACCCTTATTTTTCACAGAACACTTGATAGTGTTCATTCTTTACACTGTAACTAACAGGATGTGTGACACTAGAGATGGAAATTCCAGGTTTAGGAATTATTTCTCATTTCTGTGAGATTTGAGAGAAACTTCAGAAAAGGTCAGCTGCTGTAGCTTATGATTATATTATCTCTTGCATTTCAAAAATCATAATTTCAATCACAGAACATGCAGACTTAGAATCAGAGAATCAATCAGGTTGGAAAAGACCTTTAAGATCATAAAGTCCAACCATTAGCTGAGCACTGCCAAGTCCACCACTAAACCATGTCTTTAACCACCACATTTACCTGCCCTTTAAATACCTCCAGGAATGATGATTCAATCACTTCCCTGAGCAGCCTGGACGTATCGGCATTTATGTAAAACAAGGCAATGCAAGGCATCCAATACAGTTTCATCCTTAACTTTAGAATATTTGTCCCAGACTTGCTTTGTAATTAAACATTCTCATACAAACTGATGAAGAAAAAATGGCAATTTGTACTGTTGCGTGTGTGAACGTTTGTAGCAGAGCAAGAGCTGAATGATTGAATTGTCAGGACTCTTCAGTAAACATCAGGGCACATTAAAGAACAGGAAGGAAAGTATCTCAGCCTTAATAAGAAGAAACTTCCAGTTTTTGTTACTTCACACTTTCTCGTTTGCTTTTATATATGGGAAGAGGTACTAATTTTTTTTCATCAAGTGAAATGTTTGTGTATTCCTACCATCTGGGCTCTTAGCATGTCTTAACATGGGCTTTAAAAACAACAGCTCAAAGATCTTCATCTGACAGATCTCCAAGCCTTTGGCATGTAAAGGCCCTCCCATCAGATACATAGCTACAAATTTGTGTTTGGTTACAAATTTTCTTTTCCATGCTGGGCCATTTTAAAATTTCCATTTATTTACCTCTCCATGATATTTATGTTGCAAAATTTTCCCCTTCTGAGGAAACAAAAAGTGAAGGAAGAGATGACTGCTTCAAAGTTGAACAATCTAGGCGTGTAATGGTGCTGAGGTGCAGCTACCACTAACTGCAGTGAATGTCCCAAAGTGTGCAGAGCACTAATTACCTGATGGGATTGGCTTGTTCACCTCTCCATCCATTCAACAGCTCCCTGCTGTTGTCCAGTACTGGGGTATAAAAGAGCTTTTTAGGTTAAATGGCAGAGCAATAGAGAAGTCCCCAGAAAGTCCTATCCTTCTTATTCTTGATGTAAAATTCACGCTGGACTGAGGCTCAGTAGAATGAGCTCCAGTTTCAGGGCTAATGCCATCTGAGGTTCTGCATGAATTACATAGATTGCCTAATGGCTGTACTAGACAGAGAGACTGAGCTTGCTAAAACCATTTTTACTCAGCGTTTGCTTCTGAAAAGAAGCCCTGTCTCCTAATTGCTGGTGAGTGTGGTGGCAATTCAGTAATCCAGGTAGGAAAGTGAGCTCTGAGAAACCCAGCTCCTATAGTCCAAGGGAGAAAAGCACCATCTCACAGCTGACCATTTCACTTTCGCAGTTCATGTCATTATTTCACATTTCCTATTAATTGTGCTTATTAAAGTTCCATTCCAGATTAAATTGGTCGCTTTCCTAATTTTTTTTATAATGAGATCTTCATCAGTCATATGCAGTGAGTCCTGATGTCAGTAACATATGGTGTTGGATACCATTTCTGTTTATCATCATTTACTTCCTTTGATTGTGTATAGATCTAAGATGGAGAAGTAAGTGATATTTTTTTCTAACAGGAATTCCAGGCA
Source organism: Sakesphorus luctuosus (assembly GCA_013396695.1). Classification (NCBI taxonomy): domain Eukaryota; kingdom Metazoa; phylum Chordata; class Aves; order Passeriformes; family Thamnophilidae; genus Sakesphorus; species Sakesphorus luctuosus. Next base: position 242,141 of record VWZD01006662.1, on the reverse strand, counting down.
TATTATAATAGTTTTATGACTGTTTACCAAAATTAGAGAGAAAAGGTTACTGCCTCAATATGACTGCTAAGGACACATCATCAGCTTTTTATGAGAGATAATTACTTCGGGTTATGAGTCAATATTGAATTGTAAGTGAAACAGATCCTGATGGTTCTGATTCAAAATTGCCTGAAATGAGTTTTCTGTATGACCTGACTTTCTCAAATATAGAGGGCCAGTAGCTTATTTTACCTCTCTGCTCATAAATTAGGCAACAGTTAATCTTTCTAAATCTTACCTAGAGAATGGTTGCAACTCCATGCACCTAGATATAAAGCATCTATATGCAATACAAAACCCAAATTGGTGATATGAGAAAACTCCATAGATTTTTATCTATTTTAACTGTCTGTAGGATGATAGTTTGAGAACAATAATACACAGTCACATCAATGTTATTTTTTCTGCTTTGTATTTATATATTTTTTCAATCTACCAGGCACACACACCCACAAACACTCACTGTCACCACATTCTCTCTGCAATCATCAGAACTGGTCCTCAGGCACAAGTGCCACCATTTGAACAACAAAACAATGTGTCCTAAATCCATACACAAAACTAAAAAGAACTGAAAGAAGAATGGTTTAGATTAGATTTTAGGAAGAAGTTCTTTCCAGTGAGGGCAGTGAGGGCCTGGAACAGGTTGCCCAGAGACATTGTGGATTCCCCATCCCTAGAAGTGTTCAAGGCTGGGTTGGATGGGGCTCTGAGCAACCCGGTCGAGTGATCAGTGTCCCTGTCCATGGCAGGGGGGTTGGCACTGGATGATCTTTAAGGTTCTCTCCAATCCAAACCATTCTGCAATTCTGTGATTGCTGCAGACAGCCCTTTGATATTCACACAATGCTGGGAATTAAAATAATAAATATCCTATTGAGGCCAAACATATAAGAAATGTACAATTTTGGCTCATAGTCCACAGCATTAATTCAACTAATAGAGTACTTGGAAGGCTGAAGAGTCTTGTCAGACAATATAGCAGTTTACATGGCCATCTTATCCTGACCTTGGCAGTAGCCAAACATGAGTCCTTCAGGAAGGGTGTATGGTATACACCACTCTTCTCATATTTTTCTTACCTTCTATCATTTGTAGCTTAGGAAAAATCCTGAACCAGAATGCTTTTATTCATTTAATAACTTTCAATTAATTTATAACCTATGATCTTACACAGTCTGCTCCTGAAGCCATGTGAACATCCACATCACCCTCTGTCGAGGAGCTCTGTGGATGCCTGTGTGACAAAACTTGATGGAACATGACATTTGCTGAATCTGGGGCCTTCTTGCTCTGGTATTGGGAGGGAAAAAAGGGAATCAGTCAATACCTATTCACTCTCTATATAGCTTGCTTTATTTTACAAATCTCAGTAAGACTCCCACAATCATCCTTCGTCCAAACTAAAGAGATGTAGCTTCTTTTTCCAGAGTGGCACTGGGCCTTTGATCAACATGTCACCCTTCTTTGAATCTTCCTGAGCCCTATTGCTTAAGATATTCTTTAAGGAGAAGTGTGGCAAGTATCAGAACAGGACACATTATCCAGGACTTAAGAAAGCATGGATTTATACAGGGAGAGGATGAGGTTCTCTGTTTTGTCTTTCCCAGAAGTCATGCCTGAACAATGAGCTGTTGTTGCCATGAAACTGTCACAGCGCCCAGGTTTTACTCCTGGATGATGGTCATCAGTTCAGAGGCTCTTATGTTGATCAGTAGTGCAGTCAGAAGTGTTTTACCTTGTGTGTGTCTTTTGCCACATATATGTATACATCTAGTTATTATTTGACACCTAACTGATGATTTCATAAAGCCTTTCTACAATTCTTCTGACAGCCCCAGTCTTCCTCTGAATAATTTTTACCATCAGCAGACATTCATATTCTGAAACTTTGAAGACACTGCTCTCTAGAGTAGGTCACTCGATGCTGTGAGTTGCTTAAAAGACCATAAGAATTTACCTTATGGGGCAGAAAATGTGATGCTGTCCTTGCAGTAGAGTGTCCATATGTACAAGTTGGATTATATATCTATTTCTATATGTGTGTGTGTGTATGTATGTATATGTTGGATTATATGTATATACACAATGTAGATATACAATGTATATAGAAACTATGTTATAAACAGTGATGTCAGAGGCTGCAGGCAGATGCATTTCTGGAGAAGAATCTTCCACTATTATTTCACATGGGCTACAAAAAGGAAACACCTTCTTAGGAAGATGACAGCAGCTTTTCTGACATCACACCAGGTTGAGATATGCACATATTCCTTGATTCAGTGATGTCTTATCTCTCTGATCTCACGTACAAACATTTAATTGGCCTATAAATGTCCATATGACTTCAGAACAGGATTTTCTAGAAGTTTTATACAACTTGTTTTCTGGGAGGAGTTGGGTGAATTTCATGTCACTAGGACTTTTGAGGACAGATGACTTCTCTAAAAGCATTAATGATGACAAAAGGACACAGTAATAAAATTATTACCTTTCTAGAAGGGTTCCATCTCCTGTTGGTCCCATGGTGCACACCATCTCTCTTGAGCAATAGAGGTATTCATTTCTCAGCTACAGAAATCAAGAGCTACAATTCAGGCTGCCTGGTTTGGCTAGGCAGAGACTGGGAAATACCAGACCCAAGTTAAAGCCTGCTCAGCTTTGAAATGAGCTCTGAAACAGTGTCTTTAGCTTATGGTGATGCCATGGAAAAGTAAGATTTGGCTCTTATATCTGAAGGAAGTCTACCTAAATTATTAATCCAGTTAATTTAAACACATTTAGCCTATTCTGAAGGTCAGTGGGTGAACTTCTCAGGGGATAGAAGGTAAGCATGTGCTTCAAATACTTTCGTTGGTTAAGGTCTGATAAAACTAGCATCTTTTTGATGATAGCTGTTTGAATAGAAGTAGCAAATAATTAGAGGGGAAGTGGCCCCAGGAGGCCCTGCAGTGAAATGTTGTCTATCACTGAAACCAGGCCTGTTTTAAATTTGCTTCTGGTTATTGAGCTAGAGAGAAGACAAATGCCTCTGAACTTCTGCCCCACATCTTGACATGAAATAGGAGCTCTAAAAAACCTACCCCAGAATCTATGTTTAACTCATGTTCTGCTGTTCTTTGCTTTCAGAAACACTGGAATAGCATTTAAAGTGACTTTTTGGCAGATGCTGCTCACTGGCTGAAGAACGGGAAGTGTTTGTCTTCATTTTAAACCAAGGACATTTTGTTAGAGATTTTAAGCTGCCCAACCATAACTCAGCTGTGGAAAATATCAGTGCAAACATGTGCCATCTGGAGCTATAACCAAATGCAAGGATATAAGTTAAGAAAGTAAATAACAGCTCAGCAATGCTCCTCGGTCAGGAGGCAGGATGACAGAGGAACATATTAACTCTTCAGCTTCTTGTAAATCTAAAGCAACCAAACATTTCCAAGGATGCATATGCATAAATAAACCCAAAAGAGCTCTTCACTTCATTTAAGCAAACTAACCAAACAAACAAGGAAGAAAACAAACAAATATCTGGATAAGGAAACTCATTCTGTGATTTTTAACAGCTCTAACTTGCCTCTCAGTAACATGGGGTCAGAGCGTTCTTCACTTCAAAACCCAAGCAGCCATCACTCCAGATGCCATAGCAGACATGCTGCTACTGGGCCATTTCTCCCTTGGTGTAAGGTATGGGATTGGTTTAGGTACTGTGTGGAAAGGGATATGAATCTACAGATATGAGTAGGTTTTAAACTGCCCAACACCAATTTTTTGCTTTCTTCATACTAGAAAAACTGGTGAATTTTTATAAGGGTAATTGGCAAATTTTTATAAAGGCACACCTTGGAGGGTGGGATGTGGAGATTGTAAAATAAACCAGAAATGACCTCATACCAGATTGGGCCATTTTTCTGCATCTGCCCCATCAAGGAGGTGGTGTTTGTACAATCACCCTTATCAGCACTGGGACAGGCACCATCTGTCATTTTAAATGTAGATAGATACACTGTTTCTTGCTCAGCAGGTGGAAATTACTGAAAAACAACATAGAAAATGGGCACAGTTTTGAAAAAGAAAAGTCAGAAAATGCTCCTGGCTAGCAATGTCGTCTCCAGAGTGGCACTGAAAAGGCAAGTCCTCCCTTCAGCCCCCTCACTACTGAGAAGTGTTTGAGATGGTAAAACTTTTTATGAAGCCCACTATAATATTAAAGTTAAGTCTGCCTTATATCATTGAAGATAAATGCATAATCTAGTGATTAGCATTCTATAAATACCTCAGATTAGTGAGCGAATTATAGATGGCATATTAGATATATGGTATATATCTTCAGACTTGCCTTTAACACATTTTATTTATGATAAAATGAGCATGGTCTTGACAAGTAATCTGTGGCACAAAATACTAAATTCCAAACACTGATTTTGAAAATATGTAAGGGGCAAAAAGATAGTAAATTCTAATGGGAGTAGAGGACTAATGTATCGAGTTTTCTCTGTGACAAAGATAATATGCCCAAACTTCCCTCGCTGCTTGTCACAGAATAACTTCTCTATTAATAACTGTTGAATTAAATAGCTATCCATTCAGATGGGGGGAAAGAAGAAAGGGAGAAAGAAAGAAAGAAAGAAAGGGAGAAAGAAAGAGAAAGAAACAAACATTTTCTAAAAGCTCAGAGTATTTAAAATGGATAGAAAAATCTACATTGTTTAGGTTTGATTCTTTATAAATGGTTACTGATTATGACTCATGGAGCCTGTACGTACAAATCTCCAACTGTTCAACTAATCCCAGAAAGGTTCTTCATCAGATATCTCTGCACCAGAGTTTACCCAGAAGAGTCCCATTTCCTCTATCTGTCTTTGACCATAATCCCACTGTGATTGCTGTGACTTTCACCAAAGCCCTGCCAAGGATTTACCCACTCCATTCTCTCACAGCTGGTTTCCCTTCTGATTTGAGGTAAGGCTGGGAAGAGTTCGGATACATCGTGGTACGATCTTATTGCATATCTATTTCCTTACTATTTCTTACTGTTCCCCAAAGGGGCAAGGACATAGCAGCTCACAAACTATCACATCTGGGGACATCGGGGGTCCCTGGACCTGAGTGGAGTAACAAAACACGGTCTACTTTTGGAGCTGAAACATCTTTGCAAAAGCTGTACATTCAAGTCTAAGAACATCATCTTCAATTGCATGAGCTTAAATGACTTCAGACTTTTAGAAATCTCTGGTATTACATATAAGTTATACTCAGTCTGTCAAACCTAACAGGCATCACTGAAGACCAGAAAAGGAAAGAGTCTGTCAACCTTTAGGCAATTATTTCTTTAGGAATAGGCTGGTCTGACAAAACTGTGGAGACAGAAAAGATGTGGAGTCATATACACATATTGTAAATGCTAAATGAAATTATTTTATCTCTGAGGCTCTGTTGTCAAGATACTTTGAGGAAGAAGACAGCTTTCTGATAACCATGGAGTCCTGCAGAAGTGAAGAAGAAAGGCTGAAAACCTTGCCAAAGAGCAGTATGGTTTTGAGCAAACAGGCTTGTGAATTTAAGACTAAGGAAATTAATTTCACGTGCTCAAACTCAAAGTCAGGTAGCTGCAGTGTAGAAAGAACTAGGATGCTCAGAGAGTAGAAGATCCTAAAACTTTTAAATAGTACAGGTTAAAAACTGCATATTTGATAAGCTCAGATTATGACAGGATAAATGCTATTTGCAAATGTTCCTATGAAGGTGTGAATTGCCCATGGAGTCAAAGGTAGCAACAAGCACTTTCATGCTATTCACTGATAGTTTGAAAGACATTCAGACCCTGTGCTGGACCTGCTCCTCTATGCAGTAAATGAATGCTTTGCTCACTTAGTATTGAGACTTCAGTATTGTGAGATCAACTGCTGCTTACTCTGGCATTTATGTTATTTCTGTCGCTCTGAAAAACAGCTCTGAGATTTTTGGAACCAAGCACATTTGCAAAACTCATATTTTTGAAATAGAAGTCTGGCTGTTTGTCTCATAAAAGTCTGCACCTAACCACTTTTTAAAAGAATACTGTTATTTTAAGGCCAGTGGAAACTCTATTAAAGTGTTTCAGGAAGTCATTAGATCATTAGAGCAATGGAAATTGAAATGTATGCAATGCACTGATTTTAAACACATTATAAAACTGGACAAGAAATCAAGTGTGTTCTCTAGTCTTGGTGTAGTGTTCTCCTTAGGGGCCCACACAGTTCCAGAGTGATTTTATCATGTCATATGCCACTGACAGCCTCTGGCTTGCAGAGGCTACTGAAAGGTATTTTTCCTTAAGAGATGCATCCAGTGTCACCTCTCAAAATAGCCTTTGAAACTAAGCAGAGACATACCTTTTTCTCCCTTAGCTACCCTGAGAAAGACGTGTATGAGAAGTATTGTCCTCAAGAGCGTGTCTGACACCTGGAACTCCCACCTTGAAGGGAACAGACACCTTAGAGTCAGGCCTGTACTTGAAATTGTGCTCATAAAGCCAAGATTTGAAAACCACAAATCCAGATGAGTTTAACTGTAAGGCTTGTGTGAACACATAAAAAGAAACAAAAGACCAAGAAAAACATGTGTCCGCAGTGTTTATGTTCGTAACCAACAGTCCTTTCACTCTCCTGAATTCCTGTGACAGGATGGTAAGAGCTTTGCAACAGTTGCGTCAGAGGTCACATTCAAACTCAGATGGATTATTAAAGCATTTATTCCTGCAGGACCTCCTTCCCTTTATAGTTCAGATCCAACAGTGGAGATCATTCTGGTCCAAACCCCTCCCCCTTTTCCTCCCTCCTCCTGCCTCATATGCTTCTTTCTCATTAGGTCCAGCAAGAAGGGCTCTAGCACTTCCTTCCATTAAATCAGTACTTGATACCATCTGTTGCGGAGATGTAAATCTCCACCATACAGGGCTGGAGAGTCTCTCCTTGCTCACAGAGGGCACAGTGATTCCCATAACAGGCCAAGACTTACCATTCTCTCAGCTCATTGCGGAGCAGAACTGAGCTGGGAAATACTCAAATCTTGGAATACAAGTGTTTCATATTAGAACTCCTACTCTGTACCCACACTCTGTACCCTGTTTATCATGTGATATACAATCTCAAAAGTGCAGCTCACTGCTTGATCTTATTTAAGGCTAGAGCTGATGGCAACCACACACGTGGAACTGTCAGCATTTTGGAGAGTACCTCAACCCAGTTCCCAGCTTGGTTTGGAGAGGCTTCTGGGACAAAATGTACTAAGCTGATTCAAGGGGTCCCATTCTGTGGCAGGAGGTCACCCCTTCAGAGCCCTGTGCTGCTGCTCAGACCTGCACACTCCTGCAAGCAGCATTTGGAAGGACAGCACTCACCTTTGCTCTGCTCTCATCCATGTGCTAACATTACTAATAAACTATGTACCATGGCAAAGAATAGGTTTGTTTTTCAGAAAAAAAATCCAGTAAGAATGGAACACCTAGTAGAAAACAAACCTGTGAAAATTTTAATTTCACACACATTTTCCCTTCAACAACTAGGATCATGAGATGCTTGGTTTGTTGTGACTTCTAGTGTCACCTTTAAAACACAAAAATCTGGAGCAAAAATTAAGTGAAAACAAATCAGTGAAAAAGTAATTATGTTTTTATATGAAATGCCAAAACAAGGCATCACTTTGGACATATCTAAAGTTAAAACAACTAATATAGAATATATAGAAAATGCCATACATAACAGTTAAAAATATTCACTTTTGGAAGAATGTCCTGCAACTCCAATTTATGTTTCCACAGCAAGTGCTATGGTTTGGAAAAACAGCAAGCAGAGGTTTAGCTGTTTCATTAGCTGACCTTCCTCACCTTCTGTTTGAGTTTGTGCACGGAGGATTAGCAGATTGTTAATACAGCATCAGAAGGCATACATCTAGACCCAAAACGTCATTTCAGGTAGCAACATTAAAAAACTGAGTAGACAATAGAAAATCACACCAAACAGTCATTGTAACAGGAGAGCTAAAGGTCTCTGGAAGATCAAACCTTCTGAAAAATACTTGACAAAAGTGTAGGTGTGGAAGTATTGATGTCATCAGAGTAAATGACCCTTCACCATTGCAGCAGCACTGAAGTGCTCCAGTTCCTGTTTTATTACACCTCTGCCATTTACAGTAAACCCATGAAAATGATTCAGATGGCACATGGTCATGCAACCACTTTGGTGTTGAAAAGGATAAGGGTGAGATTATTAGCAAGGTCTTGGTGCATTTTTAGATTAAATCCCAGCATTGAAATCTCAACAGATGGAGGCATTTAGAAGAGAACAACTGAGGAAGAAAACTAGCAAGGAAGTAAAACTATTGAGATAAAATATTTTTACTGGTTATTTGTTTTGTTTTTTATTTATTTATTAAGAAATTAACGTGTCACTGTCTGAGTCAAGAGCTTACTATGAAAGTTTTAGTCTCAATATAAAAAAGAGGAATGTGGGAAGATTTTTTTTCTCCTTTAATTTTCTTTTCTAGCTCAAAAATATTTTTCTTCATGTAAACAAAGGATTTCTATGACTGAAGTCCATAAGAAACCACACAAGTGGTTGAGTTGGGATGTGCCTTAGCAGCACATATCTGATACTATGACTCAAAACTGCTAAAGAGGAAAAATGGCCTGTGAAGATACATCAAAACGGGCATTAACTTTATAAACAAATGTTTTCTGCTAGCCCTTTCTTTCCTGCTTTCTGTTTTGTGTGCTTGTTTGTCACTGGATGTTTGAGCAGGTAAAACAACTGGACCTCAACCTTCTTTGGAGTCACCACAAAACAAATTATTACAAGAGATAAACATGCTCTAGCAACTTAGAGGTGCATCCGGGCTCTTTGCTCTCAAAACCCAGACCATTTCTAAATATGAAAGTGAAGGTGGAAGGCAGATTAACTATATACCATTATTTCTAAGAGAGTTGTTGGGATATACCCTCATGTATGGATATTACATGTAGCAGGTGCTATTTATGATAGTACAAATAACAAGAGCAGCAGTGATGGAAAAATACTTCCCTGTTTATAGAGTCTTATGAAGCTTTTACAATACTTTTCTTTTCTCACTCCAAATCCAGATACACGTCTGAGTCCCTGCACAGGTGGATTAACTCCAGACAGGATGATGACCACAGACCTGCTACTTCTCTGCAAGAACTCAGTGACTTTTGATCTCACAATGATCTTCATGAATCTATTATTTATTTTCATTCTAACCATCTTAAAGGCAAATCAAACTACCCAGATGTAATTGCAAAATCCAAGGACAGAGAATTATATGCAGGTTGACTTCACAGGAAGAAAACAACTGATAAGAGACCAATATGACAGCTCATTGCAGTTAACCTTTAATTGGGATTCAGCAGCAGCATCCGCTTGCTAAATACGCTGTTTCAAAAGCAAAAAATACACATAATCCCATCTTGTTTATACAACAAGTAAAATTAATGGAAAACGTTAATCTCTGGTCTAACATGATCATGTTTATGCTATAAAGCCACAGTGCAGTGAGTACCTTTTGACACCAAGTCTCAAGTCAGACTGCTTGGGGTTTTGCCTTTACTTTACACAGTGAAACCAGTGCTTTAATACCAGCTTTGCAAAGATGTTAAAGTTGGGGTTTGTTTGGTTTTTTAAATAATCATTTATACATAAACATATTTAAGCACAAGGAGGCCTCTTTAATCTGGCTTTTTTATATGCCTTTCTGTGTTTTAGAGCTATCCAGGAGAAAGCCCAGGGGAAACTTTCCCCAGCTGACATCACCTGTGATGACTGATCCCTTCTTGCTGCACTTCTCTCCAGCGATATATAATTCCAATACTAATTTCCAAGTTTATATTCACAGGACACATAGGACAGGGAAGAAAAAAAAAAAAGGCAGGCTTGTAACACCACTTAAATTTATGGACAAAGTCTTTCACGCTTTCAGCCCTATGTTCCACTGCATGCAGATATTTCAATCAATTTGAATCAATAGGATTTGCACGTGAAATGAAAATAGAGTACAAAGCTTATTTTGGAAAGTGCTGCCATGTCAAGACAGAGCTAGAAATACAAAACAGGTCTGTAATAATCTCTCTGTGGAGACACAGATGAAATCTGTATCTCACTGCACCAGAGGTCGTGGCCAGGAGGACCTGCCATAAAGTAAGAACTTGTATGGAAAATACACACTGGAGAAGATGAGATGTTGTGCTGGTTTTGGCTGGGGTAGAATTAATTTGTCCAGGGTGGCTAATATGGGACTATGTTTTGGATTTGTGCTGAACACCAGATTGATAATGCAGAGGTGGTTTTGTTATTGCTGAGCGGGGCTTGCACAGAACCAGAGCCTTTTCTGCTTTCCATACTGCCTCACTGACAGGGAGGTTGGGGGTGCTTGGGAGGAAGAACAGCCCGGACGGGTGACCCCAACTGACCAAAGGGATATTCTATACCATATGGCATCATACTCAGTATATAAAATTGAGGGGAGAAAGAGGAAGGAGGGGACATTTAGAGTGATGGTGTTTGTCTTCCCAAGTCACCATTACACGTGATGGGGCCATGCTCTCCTGGAGGTGGCTGAACACCTGCTTGCCCAGGGGAAGCAGTGAATTAATTCCTTGTTTCACTTTGCTTGTGTGTGTGGCTTTTGTTTTTCCTATCTCAACCTGCAAGTTTTCTGGCTTTTACCCCTCTCATTTTGTACCAGATCCCACTGGTGGGGGCATGGGCAAGTGGCTGTGTGGGACTTGGCTTCTGGCTGGGGCTAAACCATGGCAGGTATATAGGTATTAGAAGCAGCCAAGCTGATAGATTTATATAAAAGAAAACAAGGAGTGAGAGGGATTTGCATGCAGCCACTCCTTGTGGCATGGATGGAGCAATTGGACAGAAATGGAAAGGAACTGAAGACTGGGAAGCAGAGCTGAACTACCCTGAGCCTTGAAGGGAGAGTACAGAGTTCACAGACAACCAGAGAAGAGCCCACAGGCTTCCAAAGGTGATAGAAACACCCCACAAAAGGATAGAGTCCAGCCTAATTCTCAGTGCCCTTTGGAACTGTGCAGGTGCCTGTAAAATAGTCATCACTTAGGAACCATTCTCTTCTGACACCTACACCAAGCTGCTTAAAAAGGGAGATTGCTGGAGTCAACATTCACAGAACATAATTCTGACTTCTTTACAGAAAATTGGTTGGTTAGCTGTACTGACAGAGGAAGCAGATACATCGACTTGTGGAGCTGATCCCTGTGCTTTCAGACATCACTTTGACGCAAAAGTACATGAAACAAGAGGCAGTCCCAGGACCATGGGCTGACTGGGACAGTGGGAGGGCCTCATACAGCTCCCTAAGTGCACTTCTAGGTTCTTATTGTGGAAAGCCAGAGATTTATTTCTATCAATGTTTCTTCTCCAAATGGTTCATAAAAATCAAGTGGTGTCTGATTTGCAGCCTCTGTGGGCAGTGCAGGCTGCACCTTATCCCCTAGGCAGCAAAAGCTCACCAGAATGACTGGCAGTCCCAAATATCACAGCCTGATCACCAGCCTCGTTCAACAAAGCTATGAGAGAGAAGAGCTGGCAAGGAAGCAGCTGACCCTGTGACAAGAGGCATTCATCTTTCCCACCATTTAGCCTATCACCAGTCTGCCTAAAGCCTTTATTGGGTGAAATTTCATCTGTTTCAGAAGAGCTCTGGAAGAGATGAGTCACTAAAAAAACATAAGACCCTCAATGAGGCTGTAAATAGCAAAAGCCAATCTAGACAACAATGTCACTCTTACATTTTAGGCCATTGTATGTGAGCATAATGAAGTGCAATGTGCAGCGAGTGGTGCTGGGGCTCAGAGAGGCTATACAGTTCTTCACACAACCTGGTGGTAGATTTGAGACTCAAAACCACTTTTCCTGCTTATTTGCCTGGTGCCCAGCCAGCCAGAACCCTTTGGAGTCCGCAGCTGAGCCCCAAATGAAATCTATTCATCCTCTTTGTGGACAGATCTCTCCTACTGAAAATTTATGCATTTGGGAACTCATTCTTATGCTGACAAGCCTGAAGTGGCCCAGCCTCTGAAATACAACAAAAATACTTCTGGGGCACAACTCCAAGGCCTGCAGAACTTGCCAGAGCAGCACACACCTCCTCCTTTTTATTCCCCTGAGGTAATAAGCTTGAATTCAAAGTAGCTCTTGGGAGGTTTCCCCAGGCAGCTCTCTGCAGTGCTTTGAAGGACTCCTGACCAGTTTGAGATTGGCCCTAGCAGGAACAGACCACCCATTTGTTCCCTGTGATTCAGCCAGAGCCTCAGACAGCCCACTCTGCCAAAAGGGTTGTACACAGGGATTTGGACAGGCTGGAGCAAGGGGCCAATGGCAGCTGTATCTGGTTCAAGAAGGCAAAGTGCTGAGTCCTGACCATGAGTCACAACAACCCCAGGCAGCACTACAGGCAGGAGGTAAGTGGATGGAAATATGCCAGGCACAAAAGGGTGTGAGGGTGCTGGTCAACATAAGCTAAACATGAGCCACCAGTGTGCCCAAGGTGGCAAAGAAGGCCAGTGGCATCCTGGCTGATGTTAGCAAGTGTGGCCAGCAGGACCAGAGCCCTGATTTCCCCCCACACTCAGCACTGGTGAGGCCGCACCGCGAGTGCTGTGCCTGGTTCTGGGCCTCCCACTACAAGAAAGACATTGAGGTGCTGTAGTGGGGAATGGTCTGGAGCAAAAGTCTTATGATGAGCAGCTGAAGGAAGTGGGGGTGTTTAGCCTGGAGAAAAGGAGAGTTGCTGGAGACTTTATCACTCTCTACATCTACCTCAAAGGAGGTTGTAGCCAGGTGGGGATTAATCTCTTCTCCCAGGTAGCACATGACAGGATGAGAGGAAATGGCTTTAAGTTGTGCCAGGAGTGGAGAGTTAGATTAGATATCAGAAAAGGTTGGTCAGGTGTTGGAATAGACAGTCCAGGGAAGTGATGAAATCACTGTCACTGGGAGGATTCAACAGGCCTGCAGATGTGGCACTTAGGGGCATGGTTTAGTGGCAGACTTTGCAGGGCTGGGTTAACAGTTGGACTCCATGGTCTTAGAGGTCTTTTTCAACTTTAACAATTCTATGATGCCATGAAAATTCAGAAAATCCCCTAAAACCAGCAAGTAACCATCCATCAGTCACTGCCAGCGTTGCCCTCCTTCAAGCAATTGAGCCAAGATGATACACCTCTGAGGGGATGCAGGGTGACCAAAGGCTGCTTTTATCCTGGGTATTGTTCAGCCTCTGCTTTTCCTAGGAGCTGTTCAATACTGGGGGGTACCTGCTCAACCACATGAAGGTGGCCTTATTGTTAAATGGAACTCACTTTGCTGAGGGAATGCAGCTGCACTCAAGCCTGTGCCTGCAGGAGATGGTGCAGAGGGCAATAACAAACATGACTGCTTTAGGCTGCTTGTGGATGGAAATGTCAGAGGCTGCTATTAAAGCAGTGTTTGAAGGGAAAGAAAGGATGGGAAGCAGACACGTGATGTAAAATGAAAGGGAGAGAGGCTCAGCATATCAGGAGTGATGATGCAGGGGGCTGCATGCCCTGCCCGCTCCCAATGCTGGTCACAGTGTCTGCCTTTGGCTCACAGGCCTCTGAGTTGTCATTGCCCTGGCTCTCCTAGAAAAGCTGGTATCTCACAAGAGCTAAGACCTAAATTATTCCATATATTTTCCTCCATTTCAGTTTGCTCACCCACAAAATGCATCTCCCTCTTTGCAGTTCATGAAAGGGCTGGTAAAATACGTGTACCACAACAGAAAGTCTCATGTACTAGGGCAAGATGCCCGTAATCCAGTGGAAAAATCGAGCAGAAATATATGTTCTTAGAGTGTGCTGGTGGTTTTAAGTAAGTTAGGCAGTTACTTCTTTTCCTTTGAAGTGCAGGGTACAGTCCCGCACAGAGTTAACAAAAACTGACCAGCAATACTGTGGTGCCCTCAAGTGGATGCAAAACACTCAGAAATGTGCTACATTGCACCCCTCTCCCGAGTGTGGTCCTGCCTCTCTGGTTTGCAACCCCAGGATGCAAGCACAGCATCTGCTCACCCCAAGCAGCTCTTTGCAATGCCAGAGGAATAAATGCGTTTTGACATTTAGATTGCCAGACCAAAAGTTTCTCACTTAGGAGAAATTTATTTTTCAAGAAATTATTTGATTGTGGGGAGGGGGGAATAAAAGGGAGAAAAAAAAAAGCAGCTTGGTTACGGCACTACCCTCCTGATATTTCCAAGGGGTAAGCAGAAAATAGAAATGGTTTTAGCTCTAACCACAGACCAAATGGCATTAAGCTTGATTCCTTTTCCCAAATGCAGTATTGTTGGTCTTCCTCTGGAAATTGTCACTCAATGCGTTGCCTGACACTAGCCCCTTACTGACATGCCATCCAGTCATCTCGCTGTGCCAGCAGATGTGAAACACCCTGTTTTGCCACCTGCTGTTTCACTGGTGACAAACTACCCACCTGGAGTTTTGCCTGAGCCAGCTACTTCCTTCCCAGAAGTCACGGGACAGGTGCAAGCTCAGGAGAGGCATTTTGGGTGTGAAGACCCTATTCTGGGACAGAAGTGAATCAGGTGTACAGTCGTGAGCCACGCAATGGGAACAGGGAAGGGGGCCATGTCAATCTACCAGAACAGACACAGTCACTGAGGCAGAGGGAAGGACACTCCTCTGGGAAGTCTGTGACACCCAAGGGTGAAGGTGCAGTCTGGGCACTACACGAAGCAGATCTGTGGAACCAGCATGAGTCCTGAACCAGGTGTGCTGCTAGTCATTAAGAGACACTGCAACATCTAACTGGAAACAGATGCTGCTCACTGCTCTTCACAGTAATGTCATTGTCACAGCAGAAGGTGAACAGAAAGCAGCAATACAGCTATTACCACAAACAATAGTGAACTGGACATAGAGGTTAAGAGCACAGTAGAAAAGACACAGGTCCCATATTTGGCTTCCTTCTGCCCATGTTTCCATGTGCTCTGCTTTTTGACATATCAGAAAGGTGTACGGGCAGCACAGGCTCCAACAAGCACCTTTAAAGAAGACAGGGAAGATCTTGAGAGGCTGGGATGGAAATAAAAATATCCTGACACCCAGCTCACAAATTTTTTAAAAAAACCCTAATTTTTAAGACTACACAATAACCCTGGGTGAGCTTACTGCTCAGGGGTCATAGGGCAAGTCAGGCTACTACTGGAGCATGGTAGGTGACATAAAACTTAATAGCTGTGCTTCAGTAATTTCCCTCAGCTAAACACTCCATGAGCAGAGGTTCTGTTAGAAGAACAATGCATGTGCTGATCCGCAGTGACACATATGCTCAGCACACAGCCTACCATGGCCCTTTCCACAGATCAATTCCCAAGCAATCCCAGCCTGTCCCGGTGCCCAGGGTTCTTCCTGCCCAGGGCAGGGCTTGGCATTTGTCCCTGTTGATCCATTTCTCAAGCCTGCCCAGGAAAAGCAGACCTAACCTCAAGCATTAAATCATCTGCAAATTTGATGAGAATGTATTGTATCACCTCTTCCAGGCCATCAATGATGCACAATAGGACACAGCTCAGCAACAAGCAGAGAACTGAAGGGGTCTGTAAAGTACAACTCATTAACCACTGCCTCTAACCCCAGTCATCCAACCAGCGTTTCAGCCCTCTTCTAGCTGTCCAACCACCCAGTCCCTGATATCCTGCCTTGGATACAAGAATCTGATGGGCAGCAATGTTGAAAGCCTTGCTAAAGTCAAGGGAAACATCATCCCTTGCTCATCCCCACATCCAATCATTTCATCATAGAAGGCAATCAGATTAGGCAAGCATGAGTTAATCTGAGCAGCTGTGGAAAGAACTGGCAATACAAGACCAAAACTACAGCAAACTGTATTGAATAGAAAGAGCATTCCTAGGTGTAGAGCAAAATCATGGTCAACTGAAGTAAAACAAACAGCTGTCCAGCAGAGCAGGAAGGAATACAAACCCCCTTAAAACAGTAAACTAATGTTTACCTAATTTATAAATGGGTACCTAATTTAGGTCTCTGAATCAGCTGCTGAAGAGTATTGCCATGCAAAAATATTGAACATGCTGATACAAAACCTAGTAAAAATGTAATTCTCAAAGGACTTAAGGAAAGAACCTGATTATAGTAACTATGAGACACAGAAGGAGTGCACAGGCCGTGTACTCTTAAATACCAGCAGGAGATGGCTCAGCCCAAGGGGCTGGTAGTATGTGGACCAGGCACCACCAGGGCCCAGTAAGCAGTGTGTTTGTGCAGGAACAGCAAGTTTGGTCAAAGACTGTAGTCACAGCAAATTTTAGACCCACTACTGGCGGACCAGTGTTGTCTGACTCTGGACAAAAAGGATTTGCCATAAATAGCCTCAAGAAACACGTCTTTCAGACACCAGCAAAAAGGTCTGTGTGCTTAATGTCAACATAGGTAATCCACAAATCAAATGCCAACCTGGAAGAGATTTGGTGAATACAGAATTTTTTCCCAGAGGATCCATCAGAACTGAGCTAAAATATAGTCTGGAGCCAGTGGTGTGTCAGTATTGTACAACTCAGAGAATCATTACAAGACCTGTAACGCAAAGCCCTACCAAAAAATATAGAGCTATGAATACACAAGATTGTTCATAATCTCTTACTGACACATGAGGAAACCATCAGCACAGGTAGAAACCTGTTTAAAGGCACCTAGACTCTGACTAATAACTTTTTTTTTAGAGAGAGAGATCTAAAGAAGGTTAAAAGACATTTGCATTAGCTTGAAATGAATAGGTGGGCTGAGGACATTGTCAACACCTGCCAGTTCGATACCAAAATTACAGGCCTGTGCAGAGAACAGAAGGGACTGTTGACACTGCCATACCGGCTCTTATGTGAAAGCCATTATCAATTTGACTTTGACTGGACAATGAAATATTGCTCTGAAACATCATTGGTAACATCTCAGGACAGCACCTGACAACAGTGTGAAAAGAAACCCACTCCACACATCAGCCCTGTTCTGACCATGATGCTGTGATAGCTTAAGGAAGCAAACCTATAGTCTGGCTCCCACTGGTACAGATCTGATTTGGATATAGACACAACTTAAGTCAACAGTCATTAATACAAGGGCAACCAGGAAGCAGCAGTTACAGCAGAAATGCAACATTAAGCAATTAAAAGGCAATATTATGATAAGGGCAAGTAGCTGAGCTCAGAGTATAGAAGATGCAGCCGAACATCTCTCTGCTGAGAAAGTCTCTTCTAAGTCCTTAGTGCTCAACAAACACCAGTCCTGGAACGACTTAAAACGAACTTCTCAGGGCAGATCTGTGGCCAAACCATACCAGCAGAGTGAGGGCAGCACTGATTTATAGTCTTGCCTCAGACTAAGCTCCTCGGGCTTCTGATTCCTTTCTGACCAGCAGGTGACATCCACCTCTGCCACTCTGGGCAGCAGCACTACCTGCAGGAAAGAACTACTGTCCAAAGACTTAAAGGCTAAACCAGAGACTACATATTGCCATCTGCTGCTATACCCTTTGGGAGGCTAGCAACCTCAAAAAAGAAAAGTTTAAGATACAACCTAAGGAAGGACATTTCTCCTTACCAAGCAGCTCCTAAATCTTTAAGCTAATCTGTTTCACTTTGTTAAGAGAAGAGGACAGAAAAGGTGCAAGATTCTCTTTTAGAAATAAGAAGTGATCACAGATTCAAATAAAGTGGCAGGACAAACAAACAAATGTAGATCTAGGAGTACAGCTTCTGATTTTTAAAAACTGAAGAACCATAAACTCCAGGCATAAAATTTCAGAACTTTATTTAAAAAAGGTAAAGATTTCTAATTTTTTTTTTATCTCCAAGGTAAGTTAAGATTACAGAATCACCAAATATGCTGAGTTGGAAGGGAAATACAAGCATCACTGAGTCCAGCTTCTGGCCTCTGCACAGAACGATTCCCAAGAGACACACCATGTGCCTCAGAGCATCATCTAATGCCTCTGTCAGGCTTGGTGCTGTGACTACTCCTCTAGGGAGCCTGTTCAGTGCCCAGCCACCTTCTAGGGGAAAAGGCTTTTTCTAATACCCAACCTAAACCTCCCTTGACACAACTTCAGGCCATTCTTTCATGTCACTGGTCTCCACAGAGAAGAGATCAGTGCCTGCCCTGCTTCCTTCCCTCACAAGGAAATTCTAACTGCAGTGAGGTTTCCCCTGTCTCCTTTTCTCCAGACTGACCAGATCAAGTGACCTCAGCCACTCCTCATACAGCTTCTCCTCCAGGCCCTTCACCAACTTCATTGCCCTCCTTTGAACACCCTCTAACAGCTTGATACCTTTCTTATATTGTGGTGCCCCAAACTGCACACAATATTCAAGGTGAGGCCACCCCAGTGCAGAGCAGAGCAGGACAATCCCCTCCCTCGACCAGCTGGCAATGCTGTGCCTGATGTCCCCCAGGACACAGTTGACCCTCCTGGGTGCCAGGGCACTGCTGACTCATATTCAACTTGCCATCAACAGCCAGGACCCCTAGGTCCCTTTCTGCAGCACTGCTTTCCAGTATCTTGTTTTGATACCCTTTGCAAGGTCAAACAGGATTTCTCATACATAAAAGACAATAGGGAAAATCGAGGAAATCTAAATTTACATATAACCCCAAAGCCAGCCAATTCTTGGCCTCCCTTTTCAGTGAGGACCATAATGTCTTCATGGAGCAAGGGCTAAATGGCCACTGAAATGGAGCATGATGTTGCACAACTCCATATTGGAACTGGAAGGGCAACTGTATTTGCACCCAAGGGAAGGTACTGATCACCAACTCGGAAGCATCACTGCACACCTGCCCCAGGCCACTTTTTCCTTAGCATCCAGTATTGGCCAGAGACAAGGTATTAGATGACATGGATCTTAATTCTGACTCCAACAGGCTCCTTCTTCAGTAACTTTGAAAGGATTGGCATATGAAATTGCAGGTTAGGTGGACTCATTTTAAAGTGAATGCAATATGTTTGAAGATTACCAAGACTAATAAAAGGCAAAAATGTGATTTATGCAAAACTAACTAGCCTGATCTCAAATGCATGTCTAGATTTAAAAGCATAAGTAGAAAATTACCCAAAATACAGCTTGAGCTTATTAAACAATAAATAAAACCCTACTAAGGAATCTTTCCTCGCAAGTCAGAAGCCTGAGAAACTCGGTACAAAGCAAGACCAGATCCAATAGGCTAAAAAGAAGCTCATGGGACTCCTTCAAAGCATAAGGATCACTGATAATATTTTCATTAATGACAAAATTGGTATTCTAAATAAATTTATCATTCCCTCTACCTTTACCATCCTCCTTTCAGGATCAGTGATTTAGGTCAAGGTGGTGATCTTCATGGGTAGGGGCAAAAATAGGTTGCAGTAAACAAATCATACAGACAGTAGGTCAAGCATCTAGAACCAAAGCCAAAGCATTTTACCTGCATGATGTGAGCTTAGCAGTCGCAAGTGAAAGAAGGGGCAGAAGAGGACTTCTTCATTAGTCATTTTTTTATACTAGTTATGAATCATAACTTCTTGAGACAAAAAAATGATGCAGCCTAGAAAATTCCATGAAAATATAAAGTAGTGTTAATATTTCCCTGTAAAAAGGCACCTGGGGGGAGACTTCTGAAATAATTTAATTTTCAATTCATCTTCTTTCAATGTGCTCAACCAGGATGTGCAAAAGGGCAAAGAGAGGTTAGTAGCTAGGTCAGGAAAATGCTCTACAGAAAAGCCTGACTCACTTAGCCAAGAAAAAAGGAGGCTGGGAAGAAAGCAGAACAGACACTCACCCTCCCAGAGGCTCATAACAGCTCACCAGGCAGAACACCAGGGATGTAGCACCTCCCTCTTTCTGGTTGCGCTTTTTTCCTTTGTTGTGTGCTTAGGATTTGTTTGTTGTTTTTTTTTCATTGGATGTATTCATACTGGGAACTACAGCATAGTTTTTCTTTAGTAGGAAGTGGATGTTTCATCTAGTCCTGCCTGCACATCTTCATCTTTCTTTTATACTTGGCCTGTCTTAGGAAAATTCTTCATTATTAGGCTGTGATGTTCTAATAATGCTTAAGATGACAATCAATGAACCTCTGTGATACCTTATCTCAAAGTAGACTTCAAGTTATTATTATGATTGCAAAATTAGGAGATACATTTCAGTAAATAGAATAAGCAAGCCTCCACTTGTAGTGACTCCTGTTTACTGTATGGAGATAAGATGAATAAGCTTTTACAGCAAATGTGCTTGGATGCACCAACTTTCGATGCACAACACATGCATTAGCAATGTTTGTGGACTGACTCATTCCACAGCCAGTCCTTATGCACATCCTTTCTGGGAACATACAGGTTTGCAAACATAATCAAAAGCAGGATGCCCAATGTGAAGGAATTCAAACACATCCTTGACCAATGTTTGAAGGGACAAGATTTAGTGCTCCGATATAATGAGAAGCCAGAAAGTGAACAGTAAATTCTCTGGGCTCCTTACTTTTCTGCATGCTTACTCCAGATCCTGAAAGGACCTAAACTCTAGGACATAGATGCCTTATGTTTGAAATTACAGCAGGAGTCTACCCAAATGAGACTGGGCACTTCTCTAAGGTAAAACCCAGAAGAATTTGAAAGGAACACTGTGAACTCCTTGAACTCGCATTTCCCCATGAAACCACCACTGGAAAGCTTCCAGCTATTGCCCTGAAACAGGGTGTAAGGACATGCATACAGCAAAGTGTGAGGCAAGGTGCTGTGGGAAGACTGAGCACACAGGGAGCTGTGCAAAGGAAGGGCTAGTTAAACAAGTTTTGCAGGACTGGTTGTAGACCCACCCACATACAAAAAAAAAAAACAGCAGAGTGCCAAAGTGGTTATTGAAACATCACGACCTCCACCAACCTAAGCTGCCAGTAGGAATTACTGCCAGCATTATCAGCAGGCAACATGTGAAGTGTGACCTAGTGCCAACTAGGTCAGTGTGGGTTACAAGCCAAGTAAAGAAAGCCCTAGTGCGTACACAGAACCTAAAAGTGCATCTCTAAGACCAAACCTGAAGACCAAAACTCTGACAAGCAGACCCGAATCCTGCTCCTAATCACAAAATGCTGTAGTCAACTACTCTACTACTTGCTTTGCTGTAGCTTTCGTCCAAGCTGACATCCAGGCAAAAGCCTCTGCCATGATCCTAGCTTCCAGGTGCCTTTCTGAGGTACAGCATATGATTTCAGCAGAGAAGTTACAAAACCCGCATGACTATTTGAGGCAGTGGCTCAGGTAGAAGGCGAAGGTGGGAAGTGAGATAACACTGTTCAGATATGGCCGAGCCGTTGCCACTGCACAAGATGCCTGCTAAAACATGATTGCTTTTCAGTTGACACTGATGTATCTATTCAAATTCATTTCAATGCTGCTTGAGAAAATTGTCATGTTGACAGGCAGGGAGATTGAAATCAAGTATCTAGTACCCAAAGAAACCACACCATAGGGCTCCAATTAAGGAATGTGTCGTCACAGTGGGTCAAAGCACAAGGCAGCGTAGTCTGGAACCTTTTTCCAACACGAATCCCTACACAGGTGATTCCATTTCTGGCAAAACACCCCCATTGCTTGGGATCAGAGGTTTAGAAGGAATTCCCAAGGCAGAGATTACATCTCACCACTTACATTCAGTGCCAAGGATCATCCTAACCTCCTTGAATGTATCCAATCTCTTTCTGAACATGCTGATACCTTTGGCTTCCTCAATATCCCCCACTAGTCTAATTCTAGATGCACTTACATTTTGCATACTAAACCCTGGTATCTTCCCTTCATCCATTTCTAAAAGTCTGACTGATCATTTCATCAGCTCCTACCCTACGCAATGCTGATTCCTCCTATCCTATCCCGTCCCATCTCAGCCAGCATAAGACTTTCCTAAGGAAGTCATGGAGCTTTCAGTTGTGTATGGAAGTAATTTCCATCTCTTTGGACCCCTTCTCTGGTTCTCTCCATATTCTTTAGCTTTATTGGACTCCTTTCAAGGGCTGCAGACAGCATTCAAACCAAATGCATTCATATAACAGTACACCAATATTTACTTAATTCTCTTCCATTCCCAATAATTTTCTATTTGGCTCCTTCAGTACAAAGGTTTGGTAGACATCTTCAGAAAACTGCATAATGCAGAACCACCTTCTCCAAATACCACTCCAAAGCCCCTTGTGTTGTATGTATATCAGGATACATTTCCTTTGTGTTCTGGCAACTTAGGCTTCATTTATTATAGGAGGTATATCTGGTAGTCTAATTTATAAGGTCCAACATGCTTGAAGACCAGTATCACATTTACTATCCTCCATTTTTGTGTTCTTAAAGCTAATTTAAAAATCACAAGGACAACATCTATCACAGCTAACAGAAACTCCTTTAGACTTCTGCAGTCAATGCCACCTGGGCCCAGAGAGCTTTATCAATTGCCTTAAAAAGCTGCTACTGGCACACCAATTCCAAATAGTTCCTTGGGCTTACCTCTAACAGAACATGGCTCTGACGTGAAAACTTCTGAGTTTCTCGGCTCTGAACATTGATGCAGGCGACTTGGCTTTTCTGCCAGCCTTCTTTTTTTTCCCAGGGAAGAAGCTAAAGCAGCAACTGGAGCATTCTCTAACTCAAGGCAAACAACAGGCCAAAAGCCAGGATGTTTGAATCTTCATCTACCCTTCCAAAACCCAATTCTTTGTTCATATTTGCATTGCCCAGCACACACCACTGCAGTCAGGAAACATCTTCACTTTTGCAGTACTGGACCTCTGCAAACTCCCAAGATCAGACTAAAAGATATTTAGGCAGCCACTCACCTTTGAGTCAGGTACCCAGGTCCTGTTGAAGACACAAGACTCCTTGTCTCATTACTGAGGCACCTTCCTGAAATTTTGGTCAGTGCTTCCTGATGGATGGCTCAGGAGTCCATGTACCACACAGCAGCTGCTGTCGTGCCCAGCATTCCACCATGGAGGAGACTTCACTGCCTTCTGTGGCACAGAACTGTTCATCTGTGTATCATATGCCCATTATATGAACACCCAAACACCAGGTGGATAACAAATGTTATGTCTGTAAAGGGTATTTAAAAAAACCCGGCACTCTGCAATAGCAGCGTCAAGAGCTTTATCCCCAGCCAAGTCACTGAACACAAGCAGCAGCGCAGAGTCATGGCACTGAACAGCTTTCTGCCAAACTCCAAGCAGATAAGACAAGAAATGTAAAGAGATAAGACTCACAGAAATATTTTATCTATCCCTTGGCAATGTTAGGCTTAGTTGGACTTGATCTTAAAGGTCCTAAGTGATTTCATCCCAGACTACACAAAAAGCAAGAATTGCCCTTTTATTTCCTTAAATATAGTTACCTAATTGAATTTTTATTTGCTTTATGTGAAATAGAGAAAAACTTGAGACAAAGAGCACATAACAAACAGGTATTCAAAGCTTACCTGAACTTGCCATATAATGTGCATATTAAGTAGGTACAGAGACAAGCCAGAGGTCCTTACAGTACTGTAAGAGTCAAGACCAATGGACTGATGCTGTTTAATAACTGAGCTATTCCTTGTGTTTATTCAGGGTTCATAATAGTTCCACTATTTCACATTAGTAAATCTTTTCATTTCAAAACTGCCTGGATTTTAGCAATTCATCTGATTGGAGCCAGCATGTTGGAATTGCATCACATTTAGATGTGGATTTTCTACCTGCCAAGGGGAGGAATTGAGGTGAGGAGTCAGATTTTTATCTCAGGTTTCATTTCAGCAATTCCCATGAAAGTGTACGGGCAGGCTGTACAAAGACTCCTTCTGTGCCCATACAGGTGTACATCTCTGTATCCTACAAGTAAATCACACTGCATTGCCTGCTCCACTCTTTATGGCCTTTATCTTGCAAGATTTATCTCCTAATTACTTCATGTGAAGCAGTAAGCAAACAAGGGCACACTGCACCAGCTCCCTGACAGACTGACAGGCTTCATGTTCTTGGCAGGTGGGCATAGATAACAGAGTTAGGAGGAGATATATGCATCCAGCAGGAGGGGAAGACTTCTGTATTCAGTTTATCCTTACCTGAAACAGGATGTGTCTTAGCCATTAGAGTGTCAGACAGAAATATCATAAAGTAGTATTTGTTTTGTCCTTGCTGCTAAGAACTCACACAAAACTGAGGGAGCAGCAAGGCAATAAGAGTGTAGACAACCACAAGGCAGAAGCAAGTAGTTTTTAGTATCTGTCATAACTGGCGCCTGCAAGGTGATCTTCTCTCCCCATTTAACACACACACGTGTCCTGAAATGTCGCTTTGAGGGTGACAGTAACACACAATGGACATTTTGTAACCTTGAGAAAGCTTCAGGCCTGTTACTTGACATTTAAGATGATATTTCTGGTATTTTCTGTCCTTTAAAGCTAACCACACATACCTATTCTGTACTTCACTTACACTTTTAAGATCCCAGCACAATCTGAGAAGGGAGAGGGTTGTCCGTAAAGAAAAGAACTTGAATAGATTGAAGACTGGTAAGTGGCAGCTGCCAAGGTAGACAGACATCTTTGTAGCATATCACTGACTGGGGAAGGAGTATAAATCAAGTACTCATTTGCAGTGGAAGAAATTTATTTAAAAGTGATGACTGATAACAGCCCACTGCTCTTCATCAGCCCCAGGCCTCTTCCATAAGCTCTCTCTCATGCCACTTATATTTCCTGTAGGTTCTTTAGCAGTCATGGAATGAAAGAAAGGTTTGATAAACAATACACTACAAAAGAAAAATAAGGCATGTGGCACTACTTCTCAATATTCAACACAAACTAGAGAAGCAAAACAGCAAGAGATAACAATTACAACATTAGAATAATTACGCAGAAATTTCAAGATCTGTAATCTAGATAAGTAGTTGGGAAACATTTCAATAACAACTCTCTGTGAAATAATATTTCTGCAAATATTTACTTCACAAGTTTTTCTCAAAAGAAGCTGATACTTTTCCCCCTCTCCAGAGAGGGCCAGAAAGTTTCAGTTCCCACACCACAAGTAGTCTCCCAAACAGTTCAGAATAAGAAATATGCAGAACAACTACATTTTTTCCTCATTAGCTTCAAGCTTGAGAACTTCAACATTTATATAACATGCAAA
The DNA here is from genome assembly GCA_013396695.1 of Sakesphorus luctuosus. NCBI lineage: Eukaryota > Metazoa > Chordata > Aves > Passeriformes > Thamnophilidae > Sakesphorus > Sakesphorus luctuosus. Next base: position 216,853 of record VWZD01006662.1, on the reverse strand, counting down.
TGGAGTACCACTAGCATTTGTACTCATTATGCACTAGTCTAGGATTTAAAGAAAAAAAAAATCTCAGAAAGAACAAGACCATTAAAAGGAACAATTCCTTTTACATAGAAATATGGGGTAACTACACCCTATGCCCACAGATGATTAATTCCACATTGTTATTGATCCAATTGTCATGTGAATCAAAGTTTATCATTCCAAGTCTGCCCTTACAAGTGGGATGTGCTGTTCCTGCCTGTGCTCCAGCACTGGGGTGAGTACACATTCCCTGCATCCTCTGCTTCAGCCCTCTTCCCAGACCAGGCTGGTATCAGGAATAGTTCCCACTCCTAATCACACTCCCTGTGTAATGTGAAGAATCACTGCTAACCTGAAACAAGGGAGAGCAGGTGTTGAACACAGGAACACCACAGCCCAGAATAAAGCTCTTTTACAAGTATTTGCTCCATCATAGCAGGACAGGCCTAACTGGCTTAGAAGGGTGGTGAGAGCAGAGTTTTGAAACAGACATGAAGCTGACGCCTGATAAAGTTACAGAAATACAACTCTTAAAAGATTTTTTTAAAGTTACTTTTTGAGTAATTATGCTGTTTTCAATACAAAAGAACTAAGAAAAAAGTATCCCATCTATCAAGGTGTGTTTTTATTAGCAAGCTCTGAAAACTTCATTTAAAAACCAAAGCTACTAAAATTTGGTGGAAAAAAATACTATATGTACTTGTTTCATGTTGTGCTATTCTCTCATTTTTCAGTTCTTACAGGGCCATGAAGTCATCCAAAAATGCTAAATCAATGGCAGGAAAGATAACAAGAATGCACTGAAAGTCTTTCCTTTAATATTGCTGTCGACATAGAGAATTGTAAATACCTATCTCTTTTCTTTGCTATTAATGCCAGATCAAAACATTGTGATAAGGCTCTGAGTGATGCCAATAAACTATACTGCTCAGTCTCAAATATGGAAAATGGTTATTTTGTGAGCTGAAGAATCATGCAAAGCACAGCTGCCATTCTGTGTTTGGATTACTGCAGGAAGAGCTGCATTCCAGTATAAAGTAACATTTAATGGATGTTGACAACAGTAATTTCTCCCATAAACACTTACGGAAAGTATAAAAGAGCATACAACAAAATAGGCTTGTTCCTATAGGTATGAGATAATCTTACCTAGACAAAGGGAAGATAAAGTTCTCAGCCCTGGCAAAGGCAGTAGGAGTTGCCATTTATAGGGTCATATCCATAGACAATCAAACTACCACTCCGTATTTCATGATGCTCAAAGTAATTTGTAACAATTCTCTGGAATTCAGCTGTACCTTCCCAAGGCAGGAAGATGTGTCAGCTAAGGTAAGATTCCAGCAGTAAAATGACAAGTCTCTCCCAGCCCCAGACAGCTGACCTAAGCGACCTGCCAGGCAGCCTATAGATGACAGAACTGCTATGAACACACACCTCCACCACAGAGGCAGGAAGAACATCCAGGAACTTCATTTGTGCTCCAGCGCTTGGGACAATGTAGCAGCTGTCACAAAGCTGAGGTTTTGTTCCCATTTAAAATTATTGGTCGTTATTTTAAAATCTTTCAATTATTGAAATGAATCTAGAATTCACACACTTGAACCAGAAATGTAATTCAGTTAAAACAAAACCTGATCAATCACAATCATGTAAAAACCAGTTCTGCTCCATTCAGTGCAATTTAGAGTGTGCCTAGTATTAAAGCTTGAGTCTTGAAGGATTTTCATTACTTTGGAATTTTAAAAGCGTAGTAGATTTATAGGAGCATTTTTAATAGAACAAAAGCCTCTTTATTCAGATAACATTGTAACAGTACTGATGCTTCCATCATATCACAACCATGGGAACAGCTCAAAAACTGGGTGACATTTACCTGCATCTATCAACATTGTAAGTGATGGCTTATGTACAAACATTGCATTTATTTCCTTAGTTATGGTCAAAACTGGACACAAGGTATTTCTTAAAAGAATGGAAAAGCATAACACACTGCTCATGCTGTAGATCTCTTAAGAGATATTTGCATGTTTTTCATGTACACCAATTTTAAACCTTTTTTATCTTCAGAGGGATAAGAGAACTCAGATTCTCATACAAGTTTTTGTACTTCAGATACTGTAGTGCTTTATGAGTAATAGACCATAATCAGGAAGTAGCCATTGTCTTTGTTCAACCCAAGTGGCACACAAGGAGTAAGTCCATGGTGAAAAGCATTCAATTACATTTTTAATGACCTGCAAGCATTAGCAAAAGAACATAAAGAACACATGAAAATGCCAACTTTATGCTGAGTGTCCTTTTAAAAGCTAGCAGCACAAAATATTTTTTCAACAGAAGAGACATGTGTTGCATCCTGAACTGTAGTACGTCATTTTGTCGTCCGTGTTCTTTGACTCCCAAGTTTGGCAAATGCTGATACATCAAGACTTTTACCACTGTTGCACTGTTCATATAAAGTCTGAAAGTTAACAAACACACAAGTATTCAGGTGAACACAGTTGTATTGCATATGAGTTGAAACTACATAACAAACATTACCACTTGAAATAAATCATCACATAATGAAATATTGCACACCAAAATTTCTCAAATCAGAACATAAAAATACACCTAAGACAGCTTACTTGTAACCAGGTGTAATGCAACATAGTGCCTAAAAGAAGATAAATATGCTAATTTAGCAGTGTAAGCAAAGTTCAGGCTCCGAAAGTTGGCTGAGAACCAACTAGTTGCAGAGACTTTAAAATCAAGTTTACTCCATTAATTGTTTCTGGTATGGAAACACCAGCATGAAAGGAGAGGGGTATTTGTGCATGCAGGGTGAGCAAGCTTTATAAAATATGAAAAATCAGTGGCCACAAACACAGCCACATCATGATATTGTTAAAAGGATAATTATTTATTCACTCTCGTATTTAAAATAAAAGAAAAAAGAACATTTACTTACTCTTGCAGCTCTAGAAATAGAGTTGGGAGAATTCAAGCCAACAAGCTCGCCAAGGATGCGTTTCATTTCCTCTGTTGTTCCTTTTGCACTTGAGACTTCTGCAGTTAATTGATAATTATGCTAAATTTGTATACATTACCAGAGTAAAAATTACCAGTGCAGTTTATAAGAGATTTAAGATCTAAAATACTGAAGCCTTTTCTAAAGCAGACATAGGCACTACACAAAACTGAGTTATGCCAACAAGTGTAAAGTACGTATAAGAGTAAAGCTTTTTTTAAAGCAGCTACAAATATTATTTGATAAATGGTATTCTAAAATATATGTACCTGTTTGACAATGACCTTGAATTTGAACATAGGGATGCACCAGCAACTCCGAAACAGATATTCTTTGTTTAGGATTTCTTATTAAACAGCGCTGGAAATGAAAAAAAAGAGGAAGAATGCTTTGCCTATAAATTAAGAATTTTCCCAGGAATTAGCAGTCAGAATATTTAAAAGACCCTGTAGATGCACATCAAAACTTGTAACTGCCAAACTACATATGCAAAGACTCAACTCACAATACAATAATACATTAACATAATTGCCTTCATTTGCCAGTATCTTCAGAGCAAAGTTTGGAGTCCTGCTTAACTCGAGGGACATCAGAAGATTTGAAAATCAGAACCTACAGTATCATTTTAATTGAATGACACAAAATTACAATGAAATTTGAAAGTTAAGGGGATAAGTGTTTCTAGATTTCAATATGTTACCTGCCAAGCAATACAAACAGGGCAAGTAAAAGAACAGTCTGTTTCAAAAGCAGGCAAATATGCAGGGTAAAGGAAAGGAAGGGCAAGTACAAAATCTACTGTATTTACTTTGGATGTTAAGACAGAGGAGTTAAGTCAAACTGCTTTAAGTATTTACTATGGAGCTGATAATATAAGACTTTCAGATGGAAACTACATGAAGTAGCTCTAGCTTCATTAATTCTTCTTTTGGAATATGTCCTGTTACTACAAGTAGCAGCAAGCATTTATTTGTGGTAAAAGTCTCTTGAGCACAACTCATTCAGTTTTAGAAAATATGCTTTAAATAAAGAAATTGTCATTATTTAAATCAAAATTAATTTTAAGGGACAATTACCTTGAGCACATCTTGAAGATCCTTCTCAGGAATATCTGGGAATTCTATTTCATAACTAGGATCAACAATAGCATGCATTTTATTTATTGGACTTGTTATATGTTGAAACGGAGTCTTTCCATATGTCATACAGTACAAAATGCATCCCAATGACCACACATCGCTTTTGGGACTTATCTAATATTAAAAAAAAATTCAAAGATTACTCCTCACTTAATAAACAGTCCCTTCAGTCAATTTATTGTGTAATTGTACGGTCACTTAACAGCATTTAACACTTTCCATTAGACAAGAGACCTTAGTAATTAACACACAACATCACCGAGGCAGCATGCCATTATCTGCTAAGACAATGATGTGGCTTCATTCACTGATATTCCACAAGAAAGCTATTCTTATTAATTGGTTTCGAAAATCAACTTGCTCAAAGAACTAATTTAAAATAAAATCCATTACAAGTTGAACTGCAGGATTCTAATTTCAGATTTATAAATAAATGTACAGAAAAGCATACTAAATTAATTCAATCCCCAAAACAGTGAGACATCACAGCTATGTCCCCACAGAGAGCCACAGTTCAGTGTCTCCAGGTTTAAAGGATTCAGATCTGTATCTGAACCACTGCAACCAGGCTGTTCCTTGCAGGATGACTTTCCACTTCTGTTCAAGCTGAAGCACTTTAAGAAAAGCAGACAGAGTGGGAAGAGGAAGGACATGGGGAAATCACAGCGAACCTGACTCCCAGCACAGTAGTTTTATTTTTGCTCAGAGTGAGCTGAGCTCCAGAACAAGCCTGCACTTTGCATGCAATTTTTAGAACTGTAAAAAAGGCAAAAAGTATCATTCTTAAGAAAATCAATCTGTAAAATACTGTGTTTAGAAAGACAAGACTACATAATAATACTCCCATTCAACTGTTTAAAAGTTAGGCTTTGTGTACTTGTATATACATATGGATTTCTTTTTTAAATACTTTTTCACTAAACCATGTACCCCTTAACTGAGGTTTGACTGCCAGTGCAAAACTGCTTTCCTTCAGTACTTCTTGTCATTCACATTCCATTGCCCTGATTATGTTATAAAAATTTCTACAATACATAGTACTCTAGCATAGAAAAAATAGGATACACAAACCTTGCACATGTGGTCCTAAATACTAGACTCCATTGTATCAGCTTTTGAAAAACCTTATTAGGTATTACTCATTACTTGCCAAACTTGCCTCTCTTAAAAGAGCTCAAAAATATGACAATGACACAAGCACCATCATAACTTCTTTAAGCAAACATACAAACAGTGGTCTATCAGAAAGCAAGCTTTCTTGCTTCTAGAAAGGATTTTCCAAGCCAAGGTTATTGATGCAGAATGCTAAAATGTAGCTGTACCATAAAACTAAAATGTAGCAGTACCACAAGAGCTTTGCTAATTCTTGGCAAATCAAAGACAACAAAAGGGCATAAGCAGCATGACAGGCAACCAAGAAGTAACTGAGGAATGATTTTCTCACATGACTCCATGGAAAACCCTCCCAGAAACACAACCTGAAAACTCTGGCCTGGAGTGGTTGTTAGAGGTGCACAGCATGGTGGGCCCTTAAGATGCTCAAAGGATATTTAACATGAGTCATCAGTACAGCCTCAGATATGTGAAAGGCTCATGTATTTCACTGTATATTACTGTTCAATGCTATTTACACCGATAACATAGTAGAACTCATTTCTCCATAAAAATTGATTTTAAAATATTTCTGTTGATTATCATTTTATTATTAGCTCCTCTAATGCCCAAGACTCTGCATCTGTTTTGCTCTCAATTTTACTCATTTCTCAAGTACTTTTATTTTTCTAAACACCACCTGCAAAATGCTTTTAGGTAGGGAGTTTAACCTTTGCCTTGCATCTCTGCCCACCATCATCATGGCACAATGATTTTTCTGGTGTTTCAAGTTCAAGTCTTAAAGATACGTGACTGGATTACTTTTTTCTTAACATGAAGGTAATAGGAGAAAAAAGACCATGTTACCTTAGAACGAGGCTTCCCATTTTCTCCATAGGAAGACATATCTTTTATTGCTTCGGGTGGCATATAATTCATTGTGCCAACCTGGTCATAAAAATGTAAAAATATTCCTTTAAGTGAAGCATGCATTAAATTGAACTCATTTAATAAAAACTTTGATTTTTCTCCCAAAACACTTAAGAGCATTTTGAAAATTTGTTTCTATTGAGGCTGAAGGCCATTATTATTCTGTTCAATAAAAACATGCAAAAATCCATATACATGAATAGTTATATATATATAAAACCATTCAGCATAAAATTTCAATATTAATTGAAGTTCTTAGAATAATCAAATTTATCAGCAGGTACTCTAGCACTTTACGGAAAAATGCACACGGATTTTCCAGAAATATTTCACCTGAGAATCTTTAATGATACTTGTCACATCTGGTTGCATTTGATTGGCAATGCCAAAGTCAATAAGTTTTAACATTCCATCAACTATCAGAAAGTTTGCTGGTTTCAGATCACTGTGAATAATGCCTGTAAAAAAAAAAAAGAGTTTAAATTAAATCCAGATTTAGATAATGGGGTACTATAATGGGGTTTTCTATTACTCAATTCCCATAACCCTTCCATAAAGAGAAGGTGTAGATCAGCTTTAATTAGCCAAAATCAAATTCTCTGCAGATTCCATAAAAATGCTCCCATTTCTTTTTAAACAGTGAAGATTTGCATGAATTTACAGTTTGAGTTATTACTTCTTCAAATCTGCAGGCACTCCAAAACAGCTCCAAGAGGTTTGAGTTGCAGTTTCTCTGTTTGGGACAGGCCCTCCAGCTCTACCTGCATACCAGTGCACCGAAATGCCGCTCTGGAGCAATTCAGTGCCCTGTCCACGCCTGTAGCTGTCTCTGAATTAGCTAAGCAGGTACTTAAAATAGAAAAATTTTATTGCTCAGTCTGATTAAAGGTATAATTGACTGAGGAGTACGACTGACTTCTTACAAACCCTACTTACATGATTTATTATGAATTCTGGTTATTATCTACATAATCAACAAATCAATCTTGGTATTTTACAAAACTGCAGCAAAGACATCACATGCATGCAGCATGAACTTGAGTAGGTTTCGCTGTCTGCTACATTATTGCATGTTCTAGAGCTGAAAAGAAGTGATGCTCTCTGCTACATACACTAGTCTTCCCTCTTTTCTTAAGCAGGAAAAGGATCCAAATCTGCCCTCTCCTTTATGTTATACAGCCAAACACAATACAGATGCATACACTTCAATTACATAACTAAAGATAAAAGGAAGACATGACAAACTCTAAGAAAAAGCTGAAACACTTTGTCAAAGTAAAGATGCCAGTGCTGTGTAACAGCTGTCATTAATGTCAAAGCTTCTTTTGGAGAGAATACGTGGCTAAAACTTGAGTCTAATAGAGAACAAGTAGAACTGAGAGTATATACTGTAGTCTAATACAGAAAATATTATTTTCTGGCTACTGTAAGAAACAAAGAATTACACAAACAGTGATATTTGTAGATGTGGCTTGAGTTAGCCAAGTCTACCTCTGCATTAAGATTTACCTTTGCCTTTTGCACAATAAATACTTATCTTTGAAGCTCGCTATGCTTACACCATGAACAACACAATCTCCAAAATTAGAACAGATTCACATTATCTAACATATAACCTATACAAATACCTAGAATTATTTAAGAATACCATATTCATGGATTGTGTGAACAGCCTCCAGCATATTTTTCCAATAGCTCTTTCGTTCCAATGGATCAATGTTTTTCTTTTTCTTTAGCCAGCTATTGAGATCGATATTTCCACACTCCATTACCATATAGATATGTTGATCAGTAATTTCACTAAAAATAAACACATAGGTTAAATTTAAGGAAACATCTTTTTATACAGAGACACTGGTTAAATGAAATTAGTGTTTACTCACTAGCCATAAAGGCGGATGATCTTATCACTATGTTGCTGCAGTTTACTCAAATGTGCAATTTCATTCTTATAGCTCTGAACAGTCTGTTGATCGGCTTCCTCTAGATTCACATATTTGACTGCAAACAGCTGCTTCTTCTCATTCAGCACTTGAAACACCTGGAAAACAGTATCAGTTAATACTTAATTCATTGCTAGTTCTGTTTTACTATGGTCCTTCATCTCAGCACATCCAGAATATCAAAAGAAAAAAGTCTACCTTCTAAAAAGGAAGAAGCAATGCACCATAGTTCACATAAGTCAGCATGAAGAAATACCAATAAAGAAGGGACCAGTTACAACAGAAACAAGCCTCTGTCAGAAACTATCTTGGTGCCACACTGTATTTCACTTAGAGCAGTACAACACAAGTCTAAAGTGTTCCTAAGATAAAGATTACAAAATAATACTTCCCAGACATACGGGTTTGATCTACCACTACACATTTATTTTGTCATACCAAGATGATTTGCAAGTTAGACCATATGGCACATGAGGAGAGGCTGTGAGCATCAAGTCTATTCAGTCATAGGATGAGAAGGCTACAAGGAATCTTACTGCTGTCTTCAGCTATTTAAAGGAAAGGTATGAAAAAGACTCCTCTGAAACCATCAAAGTATGAGATCCAACAGACGCAGCTAATACCAAGGAAAATTACAATTAGGTATCAGGAAATTTTTTCACTGTCATGTAGTCCAACAGGAAAACAGTTTGTCCAGAGAGGCTGTGAAATCTCAATTCTTAGCCATAATATAATGGCCAATCTTCGCGAACGAAGATTTGGAAAGGGCTCTCCCCATGTGGGTGTGCCCTTCCAGCCTGCGCAGTGGATTTTTTAGGTGAGGCACAGCATGCACAGCATGCACAGAACTGGCCCCACCCTTAAAGGCCTAAGGTTCGTTTGCCACAGCCGAGCAAGCCTGGACAGTGACAGTGAAGTCCTTAGGACTATCTACAGCACCCGGTACTAACCGGGGCTGACCCTGCTGGGCATCCGAGATCTGACGGGATGGGATGGCAGGGAGGCATTGAACTGCCAGGGGACGGTCCGTACTGAGACTCGAACTCGCGACCTTGGGAGTCGGAGACCAGAGTGCTCTCCACTACACCACGGGACCACCCTATTCTTAGCCATACTCAAAACTTAAATGCAAAAAACCAAGAGATCCAACAAAGGTTGTGTGATGAGCAGCCTGCTCTTGCTTTAAGCAGACCAACTGACACACAGAGGCCCTTGCCATCCGATCCCATTCTATAACTGTACGCTGCCAACACAGGAACCTGTTCTTTTTGGATGTTCCTGCTGACTGGAAGCTGTCTAATATTATTCCAATTTACAATAAGGGTATGAGGGAAGACCCAGGAAACTACAGGCCTGTTAGCCTAACCCAGTTCCCAGAAAAGTTAGAGAATATCATACTGGCTACTACTGAAAGGCATTAAAACAATGCAACAATCAGGCCCAGTCAACGTGAGTGCACAAAAGCAGAGATCTCTGATTTCATATCGTTGGAACAGATCCTCCTAGAAGCTCCGCTAAGGCACATGAAGGGCAGGGAGGTGATTTGAGAGGCAGTACAGCTTTACCAAGGGCAAGCCCTGCCTGACCTACTCAGTGGCCTTCTGTAACGGAAGGACTACATCAGTGGACGAGGGAAGAGCCAGACGTGCCATCTATCTGGATTTCTGTAAAGCCTTGGAAACAAGACCCCACAGCAAAACTACTTTCGTTAAGAAAATAAAGAACTGTAACAAAACCAAGAGATTTTGGCAAAATCTTTTCCCAAGTTCCTGTGACACCAAATTTCCTTATAAAAAGCAGCTCACTCACCACTTCAGAAATAGCTACACTCTACTTCTCACACTAGTTACAGAAGTAGTAAGAGATGATCTTTTTACTTCAGGAACTCTCAATCAACCTTACAAGCCACTTACCTCCCAACAATATAAACACACTGCCCTGAAAAGCAGCCCCTCACATTAGGACATAAATAATGCAGCACATGTCTTACAACAGAAGAGCTGATTTTGTTAGAAATCCATTTAAATTATCTTCAAGAGCAAAGAGTCAAACTAAACCAACAATTTTCTAGATTCTCTGAGCCAAACACTGCGTACATGTTAGCACTGGGCATGTATTAGATGATCTCAACACATATGTTTACAATACAGCTACTACTGTGTCAATGAGTGACTGCCTAAAAGGATGAAGGAGCATCTTACCTTACTTGAGCCTCCACTACCTATTTGCTTTAATACTGTATAAACGCTTCCTTGGATGGTAAGACATTCATGTGAAGGTATAGAAGCTGGAACCTGTGTATATACAGAAAAGTTAATAACTATGGGTATGCATGCAGGAAAACTTGGTAGACCTCTACTTTTTAATAAGTTAAAATGCTTTAAGTTGTCTTGGTCTTTCTGAACAAGTTGCTTACAAGTAGTAAAGGTAAACTTTAAATGAAAGCTAAAATATCTCTATAACAAGAGTATTTATATAATAAATGTCACTTGGAACATGACACCATTGAACTCTTGTAAAAGATACCAATGCTCTTCACACTGATTAAACAAGGAAAGGGTGTTCTTTAATCAGGCTTCCTAGATAATTAGAAACATCTCTCTCTGCATATAGTATCAGAAACTAGATTATCTAAGAGACTTTCATTCGCAGCATACAACTAAGATCTGTATTCAAATCATCTACTATTTTATTTGAAGCTAACTACTAGCTAGAAGACTTCAGTGTTGTGAAGCTGAAACCTGTATTGCCTTTATCTGCTACACCAAGACATAAAAAGGCTTCAAGGTTTTTTATTTATTTATTAATCCTTATCATCTGGTAGGAAGCTTAAATCTCTCCCTCAGTTCTAAATACAAATGGGAAGATTCCCACTGGAATGTGCAACACATTTAGGGTAACCCATTTTTACATGATTTCATGTCAGAACACATGCATCCAAATTTGTGAAATCAACAAAATGGAGGAGAAAAGCAGTTCTTCATTGTTTTAGTTCCCTTAGAGACACAGTTTTCAAAACACACTGCTTCTCTTTATTGGTACTCCACTGTAGTGAGTAGTATCACGACAAAAGCACAGCAGAACAAAAATAGTGACTCTAGTTCTGCCTCTGTCATTAAATAGTATCTGAAAAGGCTTAGCTTGCAGGCACAAAGGCTCCAAGATTTGACACAACTGAACTGATTTTTCAAGAGCTGACTTATTTCATCTAAATTCAGACACACCCATAAACAAATTGTTATTTTGAGAAGGAGTAATACAGATTACTTTCCACTACTCATCCAGAAAGATAAGCAGTAACTTTAGATTACAAAAACATATACACACATTTATTTTACCTACAGTAGTCACCAATGAAAATATGTACTGAAAAACGACAGAAGACAGCCTAAAATTGTTACCTGCAAGCCAACTTGATTCTGAAACGGAGTTACTGGAGTATGTGGTAGATAATACGGGAGCTGGCTGTAGGGAGTAGAAATTTGACTTCCTGGTAGAAACTTGTTCTTTACAACTGGCGTGCTGAAACTAATCAAAATTATGAATATCTGCATTTAGTTGTATTTTTTAAAGATTATTTTAACAACAAAGTTGAAATCTTCAGTGCCTCTTGAAAAGTTGAATCCTACTGAGTAGCAAGAGCCCAAGCCTCCACTACACTCAATAATTAGTGTTAAGACCACTTCAGCTTCTTGATACCCAACTTCAGACACTAGCTGGCACTCCCCAGCAACTGAGAAGTGAAAGCACTACGAAGCTAGAAGAGCTGACCACAACACAGTTTAAGCCACAATTAGTTTTCTCCAGCTTATTATTACTTATTCAAAACCTTTTTAGATTATTTTTTCAAGTAAGCATATTGAGACAGATGAATTAAAAAATCCTCACATGATTTTCTTGAGAGGTTTAGCTACGCTGCACATGAGCAGAAAAATCATGTATTTAAGAAAAATAAAGATCCCAAGAAACACTATAGGTGTTTAGTTTGTTCCCTTGATATGTCTGCATCTATTTAGTTCTATTACCATACTTTATTTTTCCCCCACGGTATTTACTGAAACTGATGACAAGATCAGAACTGAAAAAGAATGTGTATGTGGAGGATTTTTTGTAGAGTAAAAATCATAAAGGTTAAAATAAAAAAAGGACAAAACCAGTTAAAAGCACAGTTCTCATTGAGCATAGAAGCACTCAGCAATTCTGCATATTTACCATATACTGCATATAATGAGAATTTTAAATATTTCTGTATTATCCAAGTTTGAAAGAAGGAAAAACAACTATTCAAGGGCTACTTCTATCAAGTTTCTTCATGAGATGATGTGCTTCATTTCCTACACATATTCTAAATTCTGCAGTTACAGAGGTCCTACCAAAAAGAACTGTGCTTACTCAGCATACAACCTTGACCTATATGATTCATCCCAGAGACTTACGAAAATAGTAAGTAGTCATATAATGAGAAAGATTTGCCAACATAGGCATAGGGGTTTAAGCCTAATTTAAGATCACATGGATAAACAAATGCTACTATTTCTTAAGTGCTTAATTCTGCAAGCCTCTAGACTCCTTACAGTCTTTAAAAACCCTGACACTTGCATCATGGGAACCAGACAGATATACAGCTATCAATCTAAAAAACCTGTCAGTCACAAAAAAAAAGAGTCATCCAAAAGAAAGTGTCACATAGCAGAGGTCAGAGGAAGAGGTAAGTGCTCTGATAAGAACTTACTGATGTGACGGTGTACATCCAAATGCTGACAGGCTGACAGAGAAGGCAAAGGTCCCTAAATGTGATCTGAACCTCAAAGTCAGGCACTTCACAGGATGTTTGCTCTCTGAACAGAAAAACTTAAGAAACCCCATTAAACCCTGCCTAAGTCTTTCCAGAGATCAACTACAATTCATGAGCATGCAGCTCAAAGATGCAGCTTACCAGGCCATGTAGTCATTAGATGTGGTGCTTGGTATCCCCCAAACATGTGAAGGATCACTTTTCTTAGAAACAGGATCTGGTGGCAATAATCCTGTTGAAATGGGATGGCCAGACTGTTCAAGGTTCATTTGTTTTTCCTACAAAGGACAAAGCAAGACTTTAATTTCTTTTCTTTCCCTAATTTCTTCAGCATGTAAAGGCTGCTGCTATTCCTGTTGCTTTACCTCTCTATAGCAGCTTTTCTGGGACACTTCTGGAGTTGGCCATTTTTTTCTGGTGCTAACACAGTTCACTTTAATCTGATCCAACTGCTTTCTATACCTTTCACCAAAATTAGAGTGTTGCTGTTGACTTTCCAGACTCTTGGGCTCTGGTATCTTCAGCTTCTGATCCTGAGCTTTATTTTCTGGAAAAAAGCAACAACAGACTATTTAAAAGATTCAATATTTAGTACGTGGAAACAGTTTCTAACAGATTTATCCTACAGTTGCTAGAATCATTTTACCTAATTTTCTAGATCAGAATAAACAAACAGTTGATTTACTGGAATCAGGCATAAAAAAATTATATAATCTTCAGGATTCATAGTCAGTTCAGCGTAGGAACAAGGCAACATTCTTCAAAATCTTAGGATACTACTGCAACAGTAACAGATACAACTGTTTTCTTCACCAACACAGAGTAAGGTTAGGTTCATAATTTGTGCTACATTATCCTGAAACAGGGAGCAGGTTTATAAAGCCCTTATTGCAACCCAATATGTACTGAAATGTTCATTTCTGCAATACACCAGAACTAGTCATTTTTAAAATAACTTGAAAATCATTCCCCCAAAGTATATTAATAATGTAGTAAAAAACCTCAGCCATTCAAATGATAGAATTTAGATTTCTTTAAGGATTAAAATTCTAAAAATGACAATATAGTTAAGGCTGAAACACCCTGTTAAAAGCAAAAACATTTACAACAATTAAAAGTGTAACAGCACATTTGACTGACACTGAAATTTAATAAGCCTCTAAAGAGCACACATTTATTTAGTACAAGTGTCATTCATGTAAACAAAAAGATTCCTGCAACATAAGTCAACAAACTGGATTGCACTGACTATAGGGAAAGAAAGGTGAAAGTAATTCAGGATTTTTTGCAGGACATAGGAAAAAAGGGGCAACTTTGACAAAGTGTTTTGACACTTTTGACAATCCTCATAAGAAAGTAACTAGGACATTAAAGAAAATTACTTATTTTATACTTTGCCCAAAGATTAAGATGTATGCATGTGCTGCAGTAAAATCCAGGTGAGGAAAACACTATCACACAAGTTAATGCTCAAAGTAAGATAAATTCAAGATTTGTAATTAAATGTGCATGGGGCAGTAAAGTTGACCAAAGACAACCAATACTTAATAGATGAAACCAAGAAAAAGATAAGAGAGGACTGACCAAAGCAGAAATAAGTAACTCAAATATGTGAACAATCCTAAAATAAAACAATAGTCTGATATATAAACAGTGGCAGAAAAACATACCTAGAGCTTCAAATACTACTGGGCAAATAGGATAGAAACCTGAGTGCTGAAAGCAACAGACAGTGCAGATATTCTGCATTCAGAGACAAGTGTGGGAGTTTTACACCTTTAACAAGTGAAAGACAATGTCTCACCTTTTTAAGCTTACCCCAGGCAAAACCATCTAGATCAAGCCTCAACAAACTAAATTAGATCTAAGGCATCTACAGGGTAAACCAGGAGCATACATAAGAAAAGTCATAGGAGAAGCAAACAACTACAATTTCAATCTGTCCCAAAAAAAAAAAAACCAAACCAAAAAACCTAAAGGGATCTTTCAAGAATTTTATAGTTCTTCATTTGAATTTTGTCTACCTTTTTTCTTTTTGGTATAAATTACTTCTGCTATCTGACACTCTGGCAACATCTTTCTACTCAGGCTGGCAACTCTAAAGCTGAAACCTTGCACTGTTTCTATTTCAATGCCTATTAAGTGTATTGCAGGAGGTAAGGACAAAGAATTAGCACTATACATAGGCATTTTATATCAAGCTCAGCACTCCAGTTTTTGATAATGTCACAGCTAGGATTCCTGTGGATTTTGGGGTTCTATTTTTCCCACAACTATCACAGATACCACACAAAAACCAAATTTTATTTAAATAATCTACAGTCCCAACCAGACCAACTTCCACTTTTTCCAAAACACTTTCTTTAGCAATGATTTAAAAACACCCAAAAAACAGGACAGCATATTCACCATGCTTAGAATTCTGTGTCAAATTACTCAAACATTGCATTAGTAGTACCTTCTCTTTTCTTTACAAAACTTGTATCCACTTCAGCTTTAAGAGTTACAGTTGAATTGGTAGCTGTTTCCATGCTGTCCTCATCCAACATCTGCAACTGTAACGAACCTTTTCTTCCTAAGGTCTAAAGAAGGTAAAGAGCATCTTAAAGGAATCAAAGAATAACTCAAGAGTAGTATCCAACAAACATTTCCTTATGGTAATTAAATGAGATGCATCACAAAGTAAACATGCTTCAGAAAACAGTGCAGGTTACACAGACAAGTATTACTGATGCTATTTTTAAATACATCAACACTCTGAATTTCCATAATCCAGTTTCTGTAACAAAGACCTTAATGCTTTCTATTCCAGAATTTTCTTCTGAGAAATGAAGATAGGGGACATGAAAATGCAAGGCATAGCTGAAAACTAATCTCTATCAAAAGTCACAATTAACAGCTCCATAGAGCACTTAAAACTCAAATGGGATTCGTTAGAGTACTTCCCATGCTAAAACTTCAGACTGCAGCTGAAAGTGTTCCTGTGGTAAACTTGAAATCTGCTTAGCCCTTCTTCACAAGTAATATAATGATTTCTAACACTACCCCCACTGCTTCCATCAGATGTACTGTATAGAGAAAGCTCTTTCTTAATGCCTGACTATGCATAAGAATTTTCAAATTTAAAAGCCACAATGAAGGTTATTATCCACTACCTTTTTTCTTTCTTGAACTGAAAAGTCTTTTGTTCTAATACCATAGGATAGCCAGAGCTCCTTATATGTACTTTAAAGATATTTAAGTTACCTGTAAGTCTCCCAGGTCATGTGAATCACACCCATTAGATTTCGGTTCCAATGGTGGAAAAGGTGCAACGGAAGCTGTACATTTGGAGCTGGATGTTTGCCTGATGAAGCAACATTGTTAATTATGACACATGCCAACATATAGTGTAGTGATGGCCTTTTTGTGAACTAGATAAAAAAGCAGTTGTGTGAAGACTTTTAGCTACAAGCTTCAAATATACAGAAAAGCAGGTCCACTCCAATAGCAAAGTGAGAAACAATACAAAGAAGTCTGTTAAATATGAGGATTTAAAAATATTGTGAAAATGATGAGATTGTCTTTTGCCTGATTTTAAAAACCGAAATGTGCAAACATGAAGATGTTTTGAATAAAATTTAGTTTTGCCTTACTCTGCAGTTCTTTTGACCCTACTGGTTAGTCACAAAAAGCAATTTATCTTTGCATGTTGTCATACAACAAATCTGAGTAGTAAGATAAGAATTAGGTTACTGCAATACCCCTCCCAACTGTAATGACTATTTGACTATAACCTTCAGGTCAATTTTAACTTTTTTAGCATCTGACATTTCCACAATCCAGTAAAAACATTGATGAAAACGACTGTTGAAATCTGTTTGCTGTAGCAAACCCAATCATCATACCTCTTCATAACACTAGTCGTAAGGGGGATGACATCTGAATTCTCCACATCATCACCATCATCAGACACGAGTTTTAGAGGAACCCTCCCAAATGGGCAAATCTAAGAGCAAATTAAAAGTTACCAGGTGTGTAAAGCAGAATAAAGAGTTTAAGATTTTTAAGAAAATGTTACATGTTCTACCTGGTTAGATTTGTTTAGTGGTCTCAATGGATTGTGATAATTAACTGGAGCACGAAGTTCCTGTGACTTTTCTTCCCTAAAGAAAAAACACCCACACAAAATAAACACAAAACCAAAGACAAAACACTCAGTGTGTGTGTTTGGTTTTGTTTTAAATTATGTTTTAAGAAATTAAATTACCCAGAAAAAAGTCTGTTAACAGTAGAAGAATTTTCACCAGAATCTTTCCTTTTTGTGCTTCTGTGATTTCCAACTATGTTCTGAAGCCCAGACTCCTGTGTGCTTGGTACTGTAAGGAAGATAGAATCAGATTAAGACACTTGAGAGTAATACCTAATTCATATCATGTAGATTCAACTGAATTACTCTAAGCAATTAATTGAGTTATATTAAATCAGTTGATTTGACTGACAGTAAATTTGAGAGTGGTCTTTATGAGCTGTGTGAGGTTAGGGAATATCAAGGCAGGCAATAGTAATCAGGTCATTCACCAGACTGATGTTAGTCCAGTAGAGAATCTTTCTTGGTGATTGAAGATCTGGCAAAAGTTTATGAAGTTGTACATTAACCTTAAAATGAAATGTCAAGTCAATTCCTATTTACATTAATAATAAGTTTTGGGAAAATAAAGTTTATCTTTTGTGAAACTAAAATATATATTAAGCTTTTATCTCTAAATAACTCAGCTTCTACTTAGCATTTTTCAAATGCCTAATGTTACAAGCTCATGTAGAGAAAAAACTAAATAAGCCTACTCTTGCCCCAGAGTTCACTGCTTCCTGATTGGCACACAGTTTTGACATGTGTTCACTCATAGGCATTCCCTCAGCTAAAACAGAATGGGACAGAAAATAAAGTTATTTAAAAACTAATACTATAACTGAATATTACAGCTGTTTCCAAACATTTGAGTTCCTTCCCACACCCAACTAGTGTCTCACTTGAAGGAGCCAGGCAAATATCAAACCACACTCATGAAAACATATCCTTAAAGAAATTACACTGTCCTTATACAATACAAAAAAATGTGGAAGCGTTTCACAACATTCTTGGAAGATTTAGCTATACACACTTCAGTATTTAAGTCAAACCACTCAATTTCACTCCAAACAAATTTATCTCTGGAAAACTTCAAGAGATAACTGTTCCCTTATTGAAGTTATATACCCAGTAATCAGGATCCATTATGTTTTACGATACAGCCAAGCACTTCACTTTTGTGCTGATAAATACATGGGGTTTGACCATCCGTAAAATAAAGTTGAAATGGATTGTTTTTCCTACTTATGACTACACTGAAATGACGGCCAGAACTTCCCCAGTGTGTAACAAGATACACTTCCAAGTATCTGTTCTTATAGTTTAGTCTGTATGCTTCAATTCCAATTCTTCTCTGCTAACAGTAGCTCTTATTTCACAGCTCTAAGTCTCTATCAGAAACTACAAATACCTAGTGACAGTCAAACACCCTCTGCAGTTACAGAGGCCACCACTCCATTGCTCCTGCAAATTACAGTCACTGCACTGAAGACAAAAAAAGAGCACTGAAGGACTAAGATTGAGAATATAAATAAATATGTCTGTTTCTTGGACAACAGGAGATTGAGTTCTTATCTGTAAGGAGAAAACACAAGGTATTTTTTCCAGTCTAGAATTAAGACATGTATAAACTCAGCCAATATTTTAAGAAACTGCAGTTACCCGCTAAGTTCTCCTTCTCCTCATCTGAAAGTAACTGCTTCTTTTTCAAATGAAAGTTTCGCAGAGCGGTTTCCAGCACTTCTAGTGGAACAGCAGAGCACTCCACAGCTTTCTGAAGGATCTGCTTGCACTTCTTCTCATTTTCTAAGTAGTAAGAAACACAGAAATAAAAATCAAGTAAATAAAAAACAACTACACCGGGACAATGTTTTTTTAAGGAGGTCACTACATTCATGCTCTCTTATATTCACTTTGTATCATTCTGTGAAGCCATTGATCATTAGGCACTTCTCCCCTTAAATATTCACTTTAAGGATACTGCCTGGAATGAGTTAAAAGTGAATCATGCAAGTCAATTTTTCACATCAAGAAGAACACCAAGTCACAAAATATGCATTCTCAGTGTTTTTAGTGTTATAGAAACTGTAAGGATATACTACAGAAAAAATAGATTTAGAATGTGTTGTATCAGGAAAGAAATAGAACATTTATGGACTACAGTTTAGATCTGACCAGATAAAAATTTGATTACACATATGTTATAAAATATCTTTAATGCGCTTAATAGAAATCAAATTTAAAAGCAGTTGTTGTTAAATAAAACGTCACTACTCCAGACAGCACTATAGTTCAGAAAAGAGGAGTGAAAAGCAAGGATATTTTTTCATTGCAGTTTTAGACATTACTGACTGACATAACATTGAAGAGAGTTGGGAAGGAAAAGGGAGTGTTTTAAGAAAACACATTGAAAGCAGTCAATTTACATGTGTAAGCATGTAACATACAGCTATTAAAAGAAGAAAAAGTCAGAGAAAGAAAGAAGAGTACTGCAAACATAATACTTTCTTTGGCTTAAAGAGCATCAGTGCAAAATGATGTAATGTTTTATTACAGCTGTCAGTGATCCTGAAATCCCAAATGCCGTTCTTCCTCAGTTCCAAAGCAGCAGAACATAAACTACTTGGTTCCTACAGGTGCCATATACATATATACTTAACGATTTCTTGTAATATGTAATAGTATATTTAATACCACCATGTCTCCAGCACTCAAATCTTCACTAGCAACTCAAGTTAGACATCAATGCTGCCTGCGGTTCAGGCTGGAGGGAATGCAGTGTTAATATTAGGAACCCATGCTTTAAGAAACCTATTATAAAAACATTAAATGGGTGATATCAGACACTGAAAAAATTATTTGCTATGCTTTTATTTAAATCTATTTTATTCTTATTTATTATAACTTTGTTTCTAACAATATAGTCAAATGCTAGTTTTTATCCCAAATCATTAGCAAGTGCATAGACTTTAAGAATCCTTAACCAGCATTCTTTGGTTCTACCTTTGGCTGTATTTAGTAACCACACTGCTTCAACAAGACCTGCTATTCAAAAGTAATTCCTCCTAGTAACATGTGCCTCACGGAGTAAGAAAGAGCACGGCACCAAAACACCTATGTGAAAAATTAACTGCTTTATCCTCCTTACCAGATGAGGATCCAAAACACCAAAGTCAGAAGTATTTGTGCATTTCAATCAGTCCACTTCCACATATACCAAAAGCCTGAATCATCCACCTTTGCATAATATTTTATATAGCCCAAAGTAGAGTTTTATCTATGGTCATGAATTCTGACCAATTCATAGCAAATCTTGCTTCAAGTACAATACTCAAGGTGTCCAAGGACAAAACAGGTCCTCATCTGACCTATTTAAATAAACTTGTAGTTAGTATTTAAGTAAAAAATAAAAATCCCCATTCCTGAATGGCACCTTTGTGTCACTCCATTTTCAGGTCATTAATATTCAATTAAGAAACCAACATCAATTTGCCAACTCTAATCTCATAATTTCAACTTGAGCTTTATCTTAAGCAAAACTATAAACTAAGGAAGTGAATGTACAATTAACTTTTTACTCTTAATGCAGAGGGAAATACTGACAGGTGTGCCAAAGCACTGCTGAAATCCCTGGGATGAGGAGGTAATAAAGCACTACCCTCCTCCTGTCCCTCTGGCCTAAGCTGGACACACTCAGTGAAAAAGGAACAGCACTCTTAAGTAACACCATAAACTCACATGTTCCATTAATCCTCTTTGAATCACACAGCAGGGACACCACAGCTTCGTACACATTACCAAATGACACCTAGATCAGCTCAAGGGTAACAGATACAAATCAGAGCACACAGGATATAAAAAGCCAATCAACTGGCTTATTTCCTTTGAGATTAGGACTTCATTTTAGGTTTACTGTCAAACTGTTGCATGAACACATCCCATAGCTACAGGATGAATTTAGTCATTGGTAACCTGTAGCAACATTTCAACACTTTATTTGAGTTACACAATAGGTTTTATTGCACTTATTTAACAATATCTTTATTATTGCAGTATTAGTGCCTTATTATCTGTTTAAATAAACATATGGTGCTCACTAAGCAAATTATTAGCTACTTTTTACTAGTGTTTAGAAGTTCAATACCACAAGTTTATAGTAGAACAAGACTGGTCAGATAACTGATATGTGAAACAGAAAAACTAATTTCAAGTCACAAATAAGCCAACTTTTGTCTTCTCCTTCCCATCCTGTAGAAGAGTCATTCATTAAACTTTCTGCATCAATTATTTTACATAGGATGTATTTGAAGGGGGGTTTCCACAGCCTTTCCTGCTCCATTACAAACATACTAATCAGTTAAGAAAAACTGGAAAATCTGAGAAGATAAATTAGTATCTATTTATTGATTTTAACAAAATGGCTCTTCTTCATGGCACACACTTTGAGCATTCTAAAATACAGTTAAAAAGTAGTAAGGGAGCAAAAGTCTATAGACAAAACCACTACCCACAGAAAATAAAAAGTAGTAAGCAAAGAGAAAAAGATGTAAAATGTATTCAGAATCCAGAGTGTAGAACAAACAGATTCATTTTAGTTAATTATTTCTTGTAGCTAAGCTTGTGGAAAATTTCTCACATTAGGCAGTAGACAACAGCTTGCATAATACTGGAAAAAGGACATGAAGAAAAATGTATCACAAAAACCCCAAGATATATCCACCAAGTCTTCTGTTTTCAATTAAGAAAACAGCTTTAATGGGACATGCTTGTCTTTCTGTACAGAGCAAGCTGTTAAAGGAAGAAATTAACAGGGTGACATTGACCACTGCTCAGAACACCCACGGAAATAAAAGACACCCAAAAATACAAGCCCATGGGCAGGCAATACAGCCTTGCTACCAAGTACCAGCAACCAAATTCCACACTGACAGTGTATTTTGGTTTAATAAAAAAACATCAAGAGTCTAGAGTTGCTGTTTGGAAGACAAAAATTCTTCCACAAGCAAAGCATCTAAAGGGAAATCACCACCCAAATTGGAGCATCACTTTTCAATGCAGCCTTACTCAAAAACCTTCCACTGCAAAGTCTAAGCTAAAAAAAAAAACCAGACAATACTGACAGTTTTCATCTTGTTTGAAAATTATTTCTAAAAAGGAAAAAAAAAAACCTATCACGAACAGTGTGCATATTCTCGTTTAAAAATGAACATACATTCCCAGTAAGTTTCACTCAAAAAGAGAAAATCCAGATTTTTTTCTGATTTAATACTTACCAATTTCTTTGCAAACCACGTAATAGAGCAGAAGTGGATAACAACAAAACCTAGAACAACATGGAACAAGAAACATCAAACAATTTTTTTACATACCTTGCAATAGCTCAAACTGTGCAAAAGCCACATGCACAAAAGCAAATCGCTTGCAGTTCAGTCTGGCCAGATGAAATTGGTCCCGTGCCTCCTCTGGATCCTGAAGACTGGAAAGACGGCATATTAATCATATTAATAACTACAACAGGTGAAGAGCCTGAGAAACAAGTCCCATGTGATGGATCATGCATTTAGATGCTTCTGAAAAGGCAATCTATCTATAGCTAAAGGTTTTCCTCTTCCTTAGAGCAGGTATTGAACTACAAACACACAATGAATCTTAAAAGGTAATAATTGAAATACACCAAGCTGAACTCTGCGGGAACACCAGCTCCTTATAAGATGTAGGGCATCCCCTGTTTTCCCCCTACCCCTTGGCACAGCATCATCAGTGACATTTGGTAGCAGAATGCAGATTTAAGTCAATTTGCTGCAGGCACACCAGGAGCAGCAGTGGCAAATGTAGTATACATCAAAAACATAGAGACTAAGTCACAAAGTCCAGACAGGATTTTTCATACTTCAGTTTGTTTAATTCTACCAAATTATAATCCTAGTTTTACATTCAGCCATAGCTTGCCAAGTAGGATAATGCTCACACACAGTACACCAACATTTAAATATTCTAGAGGAACTACAGCTTAAGTAAATACCAGTCAAGATACAAAGGCCTAAAACTACCTCACTCTCAAATAAACATTGTGTTTCAATGAACTCATTCTCCCTTTTTAATATTACTATTAAAAAAAAAGGCTGCTTAACACTTTTACTAACCACATCCATGATTGAGACAAAGGAGTTGTTTCCAAAATTCCACCCTGCCTAAATAGGTAAGTAAAGATACCACTTAAAAGTGAGAAGAGCGAGATTTATGACAATAGTTCAAAATAAAAGTACAGAAAAATACAACATGGAAGGCTAGAAAGAACATATTTTCAGTACAATTCTGTGGAATTAAGAAAGAGATAAGTCTGTCATAGTTTAAGCACGTTATAGACTCCAGTAGGTTTACTGAACTCAGCTCTGTTCACCAAAAGCAATAGGACAGGAACAGAATAACCCATATGCACGCAGAGTCTGAGCAACAGAAGTTAAGCTGTAACATGAATTACATTTACTTTCAAAGAGTATGTTAAAATTTAAGTTCCTGTAGGAAGGAGCAACAGCTTGGATAGCAACACACAGAACAAGACCTAACATTAGCAATGGGCATCAAGTGCCACACACTTGGTGGCACTGTGCTACAGCCAGAGGCACTACGTGAGAGCAGGCCTGGCATGGTTAATGTACAATACAAATCAGGCTTAGATGCACTGTTTGCCTTGGACTATTTCAGAGTACATTCAAAGGTTCTTCCATCAACCTAGGTATTGTGATTGGTCAAAAGATATTGGCACAGCCAGACCACAACTAGGGAAGATACCAAGACAATAAAGGTCTAGGGCCAAGAATGGAAAATCCAGTTTCACATTTACATATTGGACAGAGAAGTGATTGAGAGCAGCCCTGTAGAGACAGACTTAGGGGTGATGGTTGATGAAAAACTCAACATAAGCTGGCAGAGTGCACTCACAGCCCAGAAAGCGAAATGTATCCTGGGCTGCATCAAAAGCAGCATGGCCAGCACATTAAAAGCAGTGATTCTCTCCATTTACTCTGCTCTTGTGAGACCCCACCTGACTCACTGTGTTCAGCTCTGGGACCTTCAATGTAAGAAGGATCTGTGCCTGCTGGTAAGAGTCCAGACAAGGGTCATAAAGATGATTAGAGAGCTGAAGCACATCTCCTGTGAAGAGAAGCTGAGAAAACTGGGGCTGCTCGGCCTGAAAAAGAGAGGTTTCATAGAGACCTCACAGCAGCTTTCCAGTATCTGAAGGGTGCCTATAGAGAAGCCAGAAAGGGACTCTGTCAGGAACTGTAAGGATAGGACAAGGAGTAATGGGTACAAACTGAAAAAGGGAAAACGTAGGCTACATATTAGGAAGAAAACCTTTTCTGTGAAGTTAATGAGATACTGGAACAGGTTACTCAACAACGCTGTGGATGCCTCAACTCTGGAAGTGTTCAAAGCCAGGTTGGATAAGGCCTCAAGCAACATGGCCTAGTCAGAGGTGTCTCTGCCCAAGGCAGAAGGAGCTGAGACTATATAATCTGTGAGGTCCATTCCAACCCCTTAAGATTCTATGATCAGAAGAAAACAGTGTTGATATGACCAGACACTAAAATCTCAAACCATTGTCACTGCTTCTGAAGTTTGTTTTACTGACACGCTTTTCCATTTTGTTTAGATGGATCACATTTGGGAAAAGAGCAAACAGAACTCTAGTAAAAAGCACATTTTATTCTCCCACCCAAGGCAGTATCAGAGCACCTAGCAGTGTTACTTTATTTGTAATAGCTAAAAAAATAAACTAGAAGCACTCTAGGAAGTCATGAGATGAGAGGATTTTCTTTAATAGAAGCTAAAATCAAGTAGAAACAAAATACATAATGCTAGACAAACTGATAGCCAGGAATAAAGAGATCAAGAGTGGAAGACCACAGAAATTTCAAATACAAAAATATTATGAGTCATGAGAAAAAATTATGAGCAATAAGTAAACATGTCAAAGACAAAAGAACCAAATAACCACTCACTGATTAACTTAATATTAATCTCCAAAAACTACAGACAATCGATATCATTGTTTTTTAGATCTGATCAGTCAAAAGCAATTTCATTGCTGGTGCAATTACACATACAGTTCATCAAAGTAGTTTTGTATAAAGAATTGATATGCCACTCTGAACAAGCGAGTATTAGCTTATACTAAATGATTAAGAACTGGCTAATATCTGAAAGTCATTTTCAAATGAGGAACCATCATTTAGGGAGCTGCTTATAGCAAAGCTCTGCTGGGATTGATGCTATGTCAGATTTTGGTGGGTACATTTTTAAAAGGGCTTTGGAGTGGATTGTTCCTCATTTTTCAGGCAAGTCAGGAAACATATTATTGATGGTATTTTCCAGTTAAAAATATGCAGCAGAACATAAAATGAGCAGATCTGAACTACTCAGTGAGACAGGTAGATTCTGCAATAATGCTGGCTACCAAAGTACAAGATATTTTAATACAACTGTAGACTGCATTTCAATAGAAATTCTGCAGCAGCAGCCAAACAACTAAAAAGACATATCAGTGATTTTTCACAACTGGTCATAATATCATAATATTAATGCATTAACAAACTACTGACAGTACCTTCAGTTTTACTTTCTACAGTACAATACAATACTGAATATAGCTCTTATATACAACCTTAAGTAGCTGCTTTTCAAACCACGTTCTAAAGACAAGGTGGAAACAAATCCAAGTGACTAGGTTGATAGAAAATTATCATTATGAACTTAAACTCTCCTATTAATGAGATAAAAGATGTGACTCAATAATGGCATCCAGTTCCTATTCTGGAAAAGAAATTTCACAAAGTATGATCCAGAAGCCTATATTACAGTTTCTGTTCTGAGAAAAAGCAACTAACCTTCACACAAGAATGGCATCTCTCAGTATCTTTAACCTTTCTGGAAGAGATTCTTTAATTACACATAAACACCTTATATCTGCAGGAGAGTAAGGATTCTTAAGCCATTCATTGTTAACTCCTCTTTGTTTTTCAACAAGAGAGTCCACAGATTACTTCCACTGTATGTTTTAATAAACAGTGACAGACTGAGATTCACGCAAATGACATTACAAAGTAGACAGTTATCATAATTCAAGATGAATCCTCATGCCAAAGAGTCAAATAGAGGAAGGACACACAAGAAAAAGACCAGCTATGTTCACTGGAAGACCACCTGCTCAGCTCTGTTAGATTGCTGCAATGTTCAAATACTGCTCTTCAACAAAATATTCGCTGTAATGATATTTCAAGTGACAGAAGAACCCCTTATGAAAAAAATCATATTCTAAACCTGCCCTAAATTATGTCTGAACAACCACACTGTTCAATTGTGGGCTGAATAAAGCAATAAATGACCACAATCAAAACTAACTTTTAAAGTATGGAAGTACAGAATGATATTCTGAGACGTTCTTCCTGTCCAAAGGCAGCTAGTTTAATGGATCTGGACTGAGTCCTAGCAAGGGAGAAAGTATACTAGTATACAGGTGAAGAAACAGTCTTATGCTTTTTCCCCACATACCTTACATACAGAACAACAAAAAAAAAGTTGTGTTAACATCTCTAAATCAAATAGCTCTAAACAATCATGTTCACTAGGATTACAAAAACTCCAAGTACTGTGGAGATAGCAGTTCAGTTTCAAGCAGCCAACAGGAAAACATCCACACCCCAACGATAATTTGTAGCAGGAACCACTAACAAAACACAGTATTTTTATCTTAATTCAAACTCAGAATTATAAGTTCTTACATTGATAACTTATACTTACGCTTTCAACTCAGCAAATCTCACTAGGATGCGAGCATAGCTCTCATCCTGACTATATTTTTCTGCAGGCAATGCAGTCACCGCTTGACTGTAACGACCGATGAGTCTGTTCAGCACGCTAACATCCATCTGAGGAACACCCTTTTTCTCCAGTTTAAGCAAAAAACAGAGCCAATCTTGCGGAGTATTTGTTGTCATCATTATCTGATTAACAGTTCCAGAGTTATCTGACAGAAAAATCAAAAATGAGATTGATTAAAACTGCAAACACGAACAGAAGAAAACACTTTTTATAAGCTTTCCTGCAAGGCAATGATTTTATTTTTTAAACAAGATTAGAGCAACACAATTAAGAAACCAAGAAGAATGACATTTACTTTGTGGGCCTTAATATTGAAGAAATGCTAAATCCTTTCATTCAGTCTAGGTTAGGATCTGTTGCATAAGTGACAAAATAATAAGAAAACCAAATACCTGTTGTATCAGCTGAGATTTTAGTACAGTTAAGCTCATCTGTGATATTGTCTTCATTTCTGTATTTGTTTTTCAAGTTTCTAACTCTATTCATAATTGATGCAATTTGTGGCAATCCTCTTTCACTCAGGTCCACCTCCTCCATCTGCAGACAAGGTTAAAAAAACAGTGAAATTACTGAAGAAGCTGGTTGCAGCTCAACTTGATTAGAATTACCATGGGAAAGCCTCTCCTGTATAATTTGCAGCCTGAGACTCAAGCACATTATGTAACAAATATTCTATTAAACCTTCTGCTGTGGTAGTTACACAAGTAAAGCTCTTCACAAAAGACAACTTTGATGAACAAAAAGAATTGGTACTTAACTGATCCACCCAAATCCTAGTCCATGCTACACAGCAGCCTTTTCCAGTAAGGTACATTCCATGTGTAAATAAAATGGTGAGTAGGATGGGTTACCTGAAATAGCTTTGAGTCTACTGCATTAAAGTACATCCTGAACTAGTAGATTAGGCTGGCTAAGAGGCATCCTCCTCCTGGATGTACACTACCATCACTTCACCTGAATAAAGTGAAATGGAACAAGCATATGCCGGACTTCAGTGACCTGGATCACTACATAACAAGCAGACAGAGCTTTTATCATTTTGATTGATGTTTATTCTGCTTTCTCAACTGTGTCAGTATATGGACAAGAGAAAGGAAAGTCAGGAAGAAGAGACTTTCATTTGACGACATCTATAAGGCTGGGTGAGAGTACTTTAGATATCTCACCTCTCACACACACCTCACTTAAACAAGCATTTTTCACATGGAAAGAAAATTTGCTTCTATAAAATCAAAATTTTAACAACATCTTTTTCTCATCACAGATATAACTTACCATATAAAGAAGTTTCAAGACATAAGAGATACTTGCCACTCATTTTAGGATTATTTTCTCTCAGTAATGGACATATGTTTTATTTAACATAATAAATGCATAACTGATATAATGAACATTATATCCACTTATTCATTTTATGTCTCAATTTTGACATTATTCATCTCTAAAGCAGAACTTATTGACACATGGTACACTTATTTATGCTACCTAGATTCTAAATCAAGCATTTTGAAATAGTTCCTTATCCTTCTTCTCACTAACTTCTGCTGTTGCAAAATTTTGCCACCTAGATGTCTATCCAAAATGATTCATTCTAAGAGATTACACAAATAAAGACAAACCACTGAAAACAGGTAAACCAGTAGGGATATATAGCAAATTATTATACTACACTGCTTGTAATAAATAATATTCAACTTTTGTATTAATTCCTGGCTGAAATGTCTGCTTTATATTAAGGAACAGCCCAGTTGGAAACTAAAGCTGCTAGTGGAGGAGAGAGCTAGCCAGAAGACAGTAATCAGAAGAAGAAGAAAGTTGGGTGAATAGATTGAGAGCAGCCCTAAATAAAAGATTTGGATGTGTTGGTGGACAAGAAGTTCAATATGACCCAGCCAGGCACACTTGCTGCCCAGAAAGTCAACTGTACCCTGGGCTGCTCCACAAGAACTGTGTCCACAGGCTGAGGAAGGTGATTCTCTTCCTCCTCTCTACTCTTGTAAGACTCCCACCTGGAATACTGTGTACAGCTCTGAGACCCAAAAATAAGAGGACATGAACCTGCTGGTCCAGACGAGGGCCATGAAGATGATGTGGTGGCGCATCCCACCCTCCTAGGATGCACTAAGACCTAAGCACACTTGGGTAAGAGAGCTGGAGCACCTCTACTATGGAGACAGGCTGAGAGAGATGGGTTGTTCAGCTGGAGAACAGAAGCTCCGCAGAGACCTTACATGAGCCTTCCAGTACCTAAAAGGGTTCAAGAAATCAGACACTCCAAACTCTTCGTAGGTGAAAATATCCTGCCCTTGAACCATACTCATTCCCCTCAAAGTCTGGATGAATTCAGCTTCTCTAGAACCAGAAGCACCAAGACAACCAAAAACAATTTGCCTCATGTTTAATAATTCTATGATCTCTTATTATAACTGTAATTGCTAACAACTCCCAGATGGATTTGGGGGATTTTAACACAGTATTTATATTTTCCTCACCAACATCAAAGATACATTATTCTTCTTGCAGTCATATCTTGCCAAATGCAGTAGACAAAAACCCAACAAATTCATGCATATATTTGATTACAAGTCTCAACAATAAGCATCAAACTTACATTTCTGGTGCGCTGCTTAACTGCTCAAGGTTCAATGTGTACTATATGGAGAAAATCTTTTCTGAAGAATGGATATGCCTTGTCAAAAAGGTAAGGTGGATGAGGGTCAGACTACCTCAAATGATCCCAAGAACCCAAAGGCAAGAAATGTAGTTCTCCATCCTGAAGTTCCTGTGTAACAAAAATGGAATGGTTAGACATTGAAAAGTAAATTAATCAGTTTACCCTGTAATCTTGCCTCATCTTTATGACATCCCAGAAACAGTTTTCATTAAATCAATAAAACTATTCCTATTTAGTAATAAAAATTGAACACAAAACCTGGAAGATTTTTTTAAATAAGGGCAAGCACTTCTAAATGTGTCAGTTTGTTACAATATTTAGAGACCCAAAAAATACATTAAGGGCATATTCACCTATGTATTGTCATGATTTGCCAGTAATCTTTCTACTCATGTCGAGGTTGAACCATAAGCAAGTATTGAGCTTCCTTTTTTTCTTACTCTGCTTCATGGTTACTTTTCAAGAAAGCACTTACCACGAGTTTCCCTGGACTACATATTCAAAGTGACATGACAGCAAGACCTAAAACAGCCACATGCTGTTCCATACACGCTCCAGCAGGAAGTGAGCTTTTACCTGGAACAGCTACAGAGCAGCACACCTGAAATCCAGAAATCCCTGCAGGAGAGGTGGTCAGGGACAGGGAACCAAGAACAGGGAGAACATATATGTAAAGATCAGGAAGATACAGAACTAGCCCTAAATCATACAATCATAGAATAGATTGGGTTGGAAAAGACCTCCAAGATCATCAAGTCCAACCCTTGGTCCAACTCCAGTCCACTTACCAGATCATGGCACTCAGTGCCACATCCAATCTCAGTCTGAAAACCTCCAGGGATGGGGAATCCACCACCTCTCTAGGCAGGCCATTCCAATGCCTGATTACTCTCTCTGGAAAGAATCTTTTTCTGATATCCAACTTAAATTTCCCCTGGCAGAGCTTGAGCCCGTGCCCCCTTGTCCTATTGCTGAGTGCCTGGGAGAAGAGACCAAGCCCCACCTGGCTAGAACTTCCCTTCAAGTAGTTCTAGACAGTGATGAGGTCACCTCTGAGCCTCCTCTTCTCCAGGCTAAACAACCCCAGCTCCCTCAGCCTCTCCCCACAGGACTTGTGCTCCAGTCCCTTCACCAGCCTTGTTGCTCTTCTCTGGACCCGCTCCAGCACCTCAATATCATTCCTGAACTGAGGGGCCCAGAACTGAACACAATACTCAAGGTGTGGCCTCACCAACGCAGAGTACAGGGGAAGGATCACTGCCCTGGTCCTGGTGGCCACACTATCTTTTATACAGGCCAGGATCCCATTGGCCTTCTTGACCACCTGTAGTACTGCAGTAGTTAAAGTAGCTTCAACTCCTTGTACAGACCCTCTAAATAAGGAGCCAAGAGACAGAGACAAAAGAGCAGCGTACACTGCAAATGGATGAAGTAGCAGTACAGGTTAGCCATAGGATTGCATACATAATACACTCAAAAGTATTTACTCATAACAAAAAGAAGTAATAGCATCCAGTCCTGAAACACTAGATTTGTTGTGTTACATTATTTGCTCTGTTTCCAAATGAAGCCAGATGCAGTTTCTTCCCAAATGCAAATTTTTAGAAAGTATGAAAATAGTTTTTATTATTGAACAATAATTTACACTGTTCCTATGGCTGAAATCTATTGATACTTTGTATTTGTCTACCCAAGGAAGTATAGAGGGCAGTAAGAATTTTAACCTAGTGCCGCAGAGTTTGTCTGGCTTTTATCCTCTGAGTGAACCCATCAATTAACTTTTTTCTATTACCTACATTTTCCTTATATGTCCACATCATTGTAGCTACACCATTACCTTAGGTATTTGTTTAGCTCCATTCCTATGGTCTCATTAAAGCACTTACTACTATCAAGACACTACATGATGAAGAACTTAGTCCTTTAAGAAATAAAACTACACCTGTCCCTCAAAATCAGAAACTTGACCCATGCACATGTTTTCTGACACCTCCGTTATCCTTCCCTTCCTGTGCAGAAAGATCACCACATACAAGAGGAGAATATTCACTGTAGCCACCTTTTTCTGTAGGATTTGCATTATTCTCTTGGCATATTCAGGTAATTATTTACTAGCGCTCACCATTTAAGCAAAGATACCTATTTTTGCACGGAGTACAGAAAATCCTGTCTGCTACAGGAAGCAGAGCTATCTCCAAGTGCAGTTACATCAATACCACATAAACACACTGCAGTATTACCAAGGACCCTTCCTGAACATCAGGGTCTGTCACATCGACATTTCAGAAGTTCCTTGTCACGTTGGTTCAAAGCAAGCAAGAACAGGAACTCGCAATAACAACACACAACTATCTTCAGAAACACACAATATTCATCCAATTATCAATTAGTGTTCTGTGGATATTACATCAGAACTACTTCTTATCACTGACATGAGGGAACAGACACCAGTATTTACAATGCTGAGCATCTTTAAAACCCAAGGGAAGCCATGAAAACAAAAGACCTGGTTAAACCAGGCAAGATTTTAGGCTAAATTCTAAAAAGCAAGTTGCAATGGTAAGCATATGACAGAAATCCCACAACTTTTACTTGCTTCTGAGAGATGTTAAAAAATGGTTATTCCAAGGAGACAAGCTAAATTCCTCCACAAGCTAAATTCTTCCATATCAATACATGACTTCAGATGAGTGGCAAAACCCTCCAAATCCTCCAGCTTCACCTTCTTTCATACCTGATGCTAAGGCTGGATTCTACAAAATTATTAATTAACTCCCTAACTAGATAGGCCTGATAACTTACTTTTCCTACAGCCACAAGAAGCCTCTCCTTTATCCAGCAACTATTTCCCAAAATATATAGAGCCGTGGTGTTTCTGAAGCATCTACTCAGGCTTCAAAATAAAAAACCTACTCAAGCGTACAATCTCTTTTTGGTTTTGCTTACAAGTCTTAAATCAGAATTTTCTTAAAAAAAAACTAAAACCACGCAGCACCAAGAAAAGACACCACCGACTTAAAATAATTAGGAACACTACCTATGAAAAGAAACAGGAAAATAGCAAATTCTAACGTTGCATGCAGAAAAGATATGAATCGAAGATACAAAACAGGGCTAGCCAGGGAGAGGCTTCACAGCACCGGGGCAGGCGAGGCACCGGGACATAAACAAAGGGGGCGGGCAGAGGTGGGGCGGGCAGGCCTAGAGATACCGGGTTTGCTCGCCCGCAGGGTCAGAAGGCTCAACAGAGCCGCAGGCCGGGCGGGTGGAGGAGCCCATCCCGGCCCAGCACCTCGGCAGCCTCACCGCCAGACCAGCATCCCCTCTGCTCCCCGGCCCGACCGCCCTCCCCCCAATGTCCTATCCTGCCCTGCCAGGCCCGGCCTCGCCGCCAGCGCNTCGCCGCCAGCGCTATCCAGCCCAGCGCGAGTCTCATCCTCGGTACTGCCCAGCCCTGTCTCACCTCCGCACCCTGGCCCAGCCCGGTCTCACCTCCGCACCCTGGCCCAGCCCGGTCTCACCGCCGCTCCCCGACCCTGTCCCGTCCCGTCCCGTCCCGTCCTGTTCTGTTCTGCCCGCTCTGCCCCCGGCACTGCCGCGGCCGCTGCGGGGCCGGGTCGGGTCGCGGCTTGGCCCAGACGCCTCCGTGCGCCGCGCTCCGTTTGAATGTGACACCGCCCGAGGAGCGCCCTTCCCATTGGCCAGAACGGGGAGGTAGCTAGCGCTGATTGGCTACAAGAGGGAGGCCCCGCCCACCCCACTGGCTTGTGGGGCGCGGAGCGGGAGAGGTCGATGCACATGCGCGCTGGGGGTGGGCAGGGCGCGCTTACAAAGGGCAGGGCCTGGAAATGAGATAGCGGGAATTTGCTTAAAATCCGTGTCGGAGAGCGCTTCCCTTTGTTAGCGGTAGAAGGGTGTGTTTGAAAGGTTCATTTGGCTGTGACAGAATAGCGGGGCTACGTGAGCAGCTCCTGTGCACCCTCCGAGGGATCCCTCCTAAGCCGGTCCTGTGTCCGTAGTGGGCTTAAGGTCGCTAAAAGCAGCTCCTTCTCTGAGTTGGCCCGTTCTTCTTGGATTATCGGAATGTAGACGCACTAAGTGGAGCAATCGGGCCTCTCTGTTTTGCGTTTTGCCTGTGGGCAATAGTTACTGTATTCTTTATGTGGATGCTCTGATGCTTACAGTACTTTCTATCCTATGCTTACAGTGTTTTGCGGACTGATGTGTATGTATGTATGGCCAGACTTGGCGAACGAAGATTTGGGCAGGGCTCTCCCCACCTGGGTGTGCCCTTCCAGCCTGTGCAGTGGATGTTTTAGGTGAGGCACAGCGTGCACAGAACTGGCCCCACCCTTTAAGTCCCAAGGTCCATCTGCCACGGCCGAGCGAGCTTGGACAGTGACAGGGAAGTCCTCGGGACTGTCACAGCACCCGGTACTAACCGGGGCTGACCCTGCTGAGCGTCCGAGATGTGATGTGATGGGATGGCAGGGAGGCATTGAACTGCCAGGGAACGGTCCCACTGAGACTCGAACTCAGGTCCTTGGGATTTGGAGTCCAGAGTGCTCTCCTTTACACCACAGGACCACCCTGCAGACTGATAGTGCATAGTAAAAACCAGTGAGATATGTATTTATGCCATACTAATTTGATAAGTTGTTAATCATTAGCTTTCCATAGACACTACATATGATGTATTGATAATATGATACCCACACTGGTCTTTCACTGGAATTTATCTTATTCGTCTTTCTTCATCTAGATTTGTAAGTATCTGGTCTAGTCCAGTGATAAAAGATCACTCTACTGTCAACAACGGAGACATTTCAACACAGAAATTCAGTTCAAAAACCTATTTTAGGATGTAATGGAGGATCCCTGTGTTAGAAACAGAATTAAGGCTTTGCTGAAGCTAAAAGAACTGTAACAGAATAGTTAAGGGGCAATTAGTTTCCAACGGGTTTTTCGCACCTTTGGAGGGGGGTGAAGAGTCTTGGACAGGCAGGGGAACCAGGCCAGACTGTGAGTCCCCAATTCTCAGCCCATAGGAAGAGGGGGCAGGGACCTTTCAGCCCAACCAGTAACCCAAGTTCACCATTAAACCATGTCCTTAAGTGCCACATTGATCTGGTTTTGGCTGGGATAAAATTAATTCTCTTCCTAGTAGCTCATCCAGTGCTATGCTTTGGATTTAGTAGGAAAATCATGTTAATAACACACTGATGTTTTGGCTGGTGGTCAGTAGTACTTAACCTAAATCAAAGACTTTTCAGTTTCCTATGCTCTGCCATTGAGCAGGAGCACAAGAAGCCAGGAGGGAGCATGGTCAGGACAGCTGACCTGAACTGGCCAAAGGGATATTCCATATCTGAGAACATCATGCCAAGTATATAAGTGGGAGGAGTTGGATGAGAGGGCTTCATTGCTGCTCAGGGGCAGGATGGGCATTGGTCAGCAGATGGTGAGCAATTGTATTTTGCATCATTTGGTTCTCTTAGGTTGTATTTCTCTCTTTTTCGTTGTTGTCTTCCTTTTTTTTGGTTACAATTATATTATTATTTCCGTTATTAAAATGTTCTTATCCCAACCCATGTGTTTTACCTTTCTTTCCCCAATTCTCCTCCTCATACCACTGAGGGTGGTGATGAGCAGCAGCTGTGAGGTGTTAAGTTGCTCTCTAGGATTAAACTGTAACAGTCCTTAACAGTTCTTTTTGGCTCCCAACATGGGGCATGATGTTGAGATAATGACAAATATGAGTAGAATGCATCAGAACAATTTTATTATAAGCATTTGTTATATTAGTTTAATAGTCTGTGGTCACAATGTTGATTTATTTGCTCTCAAAGTTGGTATGCCTATTTTTAAAGTTGTATTATGTAATGCCTTATTTGCACTATATCACCCATAGGAACTGGGCTATGATTATCACGTTGCTGTACATTGTAACACTGGTTTATGATAGGATAGAATTGCTGGTCGTGAAACTAATCTGGTGTTTGTTCTCAGCATTGCTGTCGTCACTGTACTTTGGGAGCCATCTATTGGAAGCTATTAATAATTATAACCTTTTACCTTTCCTAGGAGGGCCCATGCCTACCAATCCCTGCTCATCACTTTTCAATACCTTTCAGGGGAAGAGAAAGTCTCTGGGTCAGAGAACAAAATAGGCACTGTAGTTTCCCCAACGACAGACACCAGGGCTAAGCCAGCTCCTGTGACAGGCACTGCAGCCGAACCTCAGAACCAACCCGTGCTGGTATCAGCTGCCCCTACACACAGCAGAAATGAACGTGAATGCTCACTTAGTAAGGAAGGACAAAGCAGAGTTACCACAAAACAGGAGGAAGAGGAACGATAAGAGGTAATCACATGATCCCTATCCCTGTGACAGTAGCCAGATTAAGTTCTAGTTGGTCTTTGGCCTTTTTGTTTTCTCCCTGCATAACCTCATGATATCCCTGTAGTCCTCCCAAGCTGCCTGCCCCTTCTTCCAAAGGTGTTATACTCTCTTTTTCTCCTTGAATTCCAGCCAAAGCTCTCTGTTCAGCCAGGCCAGAATTCCCTGCTGGCTCATCTTTCAGCACATGGGGATGGCCTGCTCCTAGGCCTGTAAGAGTTCCTGACTGAAGAATGTCCAGCCTTCCTGGACAGCTTTGCCCTCAGGACTGCTCTCAAGGGACTCTGTCAACCAGGCTCCTAAACAGGCCAAAGTCTGCCCTCTGGAAGTCCAAAGTAGCCATTCTGCTGACTCCCTCTCCTCCTTACTTTTACAAAAATTGAAAAGATAGAGTTAGTTATACTTCTTTAATTTATTTATTTTTACATATATATTCTTTCATAATAAAGACACATCTTTACTCATGAAGTGATGCAATGTCTGATTGTTCATCATTACAATTTGAGGTAACTCCTAGCATTAGGCTTCTAGCTACTAGTGAAAAAAAACATGCCAAAATGGTAAGGTAGGGTTAATTTTACCTCCTCCAAGCTATCTGAGAGGTGGATAGCCAAGCAAAGCTAGTGATCCACGTTCCCTTTGCAGCCAGCACAGGGGAGAGTGTCTAACGCTGCATCCTTTCAGACCATAGATGCAGCAAGGGACTCTCTGGAGGCATCTTTCTTCCTTTCAGCTAGTTGTTGAGGGAATATCTACAGCCATCTTAATCTAAATGTGTAATTTGAGCTCAATTAAATAAGGTAAAACGAATTCTTTCTAAACGGCTTCATTCCACAGGCAATACCATTTCTTCTCATCCTTTCCTCTGCTACATCTTCTAACCAAATTTATTACTAGCTTCCTGCTTTCATGGGTACAATTTCTCACTGGGTGATCTGGATTTCATTTATACGTTAAAAACTGAATGGCTTTAATTCATCTGATCATTTGCTTTCCAGGTTTTTAACTCATAGAATCGATCAGTTGGGTTGGAAAAGACCTCCGAAATCATCAAGTCAAACCCTTGGTCCAACTCCAGTCCCTAAGTTACCGCTTGGAAGTAAGAAGGCAGCCTGCACATCTCAATGACAAAGAGATGTCACAGTCCAGATTTTCATCCTGTCATTTTCAAATGCTTTCCTGTGCATCACCATCTCACCAGAATACCTTGAAAGTATCTGAGAATTTTTTATTTGGTACCTAAGTAAGTCAGAGAAGCATTACTCACATCTTATATTGAAAAACTAAGGCATGGCCAAGTGAGTGGCATACCTTATTTCATAGAGGATGCCCAAAACACATCTATTAATCAACCCCAGAGATCCCAACAGCAATTCAAGCACACTAAGAACTTTCTCCTTTGAGCATTTCTTTGCACTCAATAGCTGCACTAATCTTTGAGGAAAAGTGTATTATTATATATGACCACTTCAAGCAGTGATAATTGTAGACCCATGATAATTTCAGCTTCTAGAGGTTGGCACTGAGTACAGCAAACAGTAGATGATTGCTCACCAGAATACTGGATAATTAGTAATGTGCCATGGATGACTTTTCAGCTGGAGTTGTACTGTCCTGTTATGTGGCCAGTACAATGTATGTATGAGGCCACACAGGAAATCCGTGATGATATGAGTGTTGTGGTACCTCCAGTAGGAAGTTAATACCCAGCTGTACACATTGATTTCGTCAGATCCAGCTGGTGTTGTTCAGCAGGTTATGTCATGTATGACCAAACTGAGTTACAGATTTATGTGGGCTAGAAATACCTGGAAAAGAACAGAGTTGAGAAATTGTAAAAGGTCACTTGTGCAGTTTCACAGCTTTGGGTCATGCTGGATCCACAGGTTCTGTTGGATGTCCATGTAAAAAGAAGAGAAGAAAACATAGTTTTTATATATAGCTGTCAGAAAGTCCCTTGTAAGAGTCCATTTTATTGCAGCTAAGCATCGTACAATTTCCATGTTTACTGCAGTACACTTTATGTTAGTGCATCTTATTTCTAAAAAATGTCAGATTATATATATTAACTGCAATAAAACCTATCAAACTTGCTACACTGCTTGCTACTCAGTTCCTTAGTGAAATTTTAAACCTGAGTCTTGACTTCGGCAACTGTAAATAATGCTGACAGCTGCTTCTGTGATTAAAGCTTTGGCAAAAGCGGTCATTTTAGGCCAATTCTGGGATAGTCACAAGTTAGAATCTTTTCTGCCCACATTCTAGTCCAGCTGGATATGGAAGGAGTCCAGTTTAGAAAAGACACAATTGTACTGAGACAGTCCTCTGACACCTGCCTGGAAAGCAGCATATGCTAGTTTGTGCACAGAGTTCCTCTGCACAGCCTTGACATTGCATGTGTTTTCTATGTCATTAGCCTAAGCATGGCCAGAGAAAGTTGAACCTATTTTCACTTCTCCCTTTGAAAGCCCTGAGAGACTGCAATTCACTTTTTAATGAAAATAAGTGGTGTGGGCAGAGGGATATAATCTTCGAATGACATCCAGTTTAAGAAATCTGAGACTTGAGTTTATTCAACATCTATTCTTGACATATTTTCTCATAAATGACTGACTTGAGAGTCTACTATTGTTAGGTTTTAGAGAAAATATTTAGACTATCAGAAAGAACCAAGTAAAAGTAGTTTTACTTGGGCAACTCAAAGTAGTAAATTTAAGTATGTGTATGGGTGAAAAATGCATTTGTTTGCAATACCAGATCAGGGCTTAAAGTTATTACAACATGTTGCCGTTGTTCCCTATTTCAGAGAGCAGATGGCCATAACACAATAATGTGTATCAGTAATTTTAACGTGTGCCTTTTAAAAGGGGTGTGATAGACATCCAAACAGCAATCACTGTTACAGCTGTAGTAAGACCCACACAGTATGGTATCAGACACTTCTTGTTTCAGTGCCTAATAATATAAGATTAATACCAAACCGCATTTGTTTATTGCCAGATCATAGGACCCTGCAGAGAAAATAGGATACAGATTTGTTTCTGCTAATTCCTGAGTCCATTGACTATGTGGGGTCTTTAGAAGGTTGGGAGGTGTATAAAATGTTGGTCGTGGTGTTCCACTGACTGCTGAGGCCATTGCAGCTGTTAAAAGTCTCTTTTGATAACTACTTTACCACAAACAGCAAAAGCAAGAAAAGATATTGCATATAATTGTGAATTTGATCCTGAAAAAGTGATGTCAAGATCTAGATTTGGGTAACGTAAATGATACACTTATCCAGAAGGACATGAAGTGACTTCTAAATATTTAACCAAGAAGTCATTTCATATCAGACTAGTTCTATTGGCTTCTATAAGCCAATCTAACTGTGATATTTAGTAACAAGAAAAGAAAATAACTTTAAAAAAACAAACAAACCCACCTACAACAGAAGGGCTGATTTTCCAGAAATCATCTGCAGGGAAAAAGAGTAGAATTAGAGAGATGTAAAGTCTTTGAGGATAAGTACATCCAAGGAGGCACAATCAAGATCCAACAAGCATAGACAGGGTCTTCAGACAATAAATCCAACATACAAGAACATTTGCTCTGCCCCTCAGGTGTAATTATGACCCTATTTCTATGCCACCTGTTACTTGCCAGCTGGCTCATTTTCTAGCATCCCTTTTCAACAATTTTATAAAAACTGACCTGACAAATAGTGAATAAAGGCTTGTGTTTTTTTTATAAATCTTCCACTGTCTTACTGACAGGTAGCTAAGGTATAGAGCTTTCCTTTTTTTTTTTCTTTACCTATGAAAAGTGATGCTAATAATTGATTTGTAATCATTGCAGTTACTCGTGTGAAAGATACTATTATAAATAGGTAAATTCAGTTAATGTTATTATTGCATATATAATAATATATTTGTATTGGAACAAAGTGTCACCTCATGACTACAAGAAGTAGGGTTCAAAATTTATTTAAGTAGCCAATCATTAATACCCCACCCTCTGAATTATCAATGCATCCAAACAATGTATCATTAGGCCACAGAGGTTGCATTTCTGACATATCTTCATTAATGACCTTAAGACGGAAGTAAATAAAATATTAGTGAAATTGATAAGCGAATGGGAGGAGTTGGAATAGAAGTAACATATAACTACCTTAGAAGAATACAAAATAAAACCAAAACAGAAAACAAAATTATAAAAAAAACCCCTAACCATATAAGGAATCAAAAAGAATGGCTATGTGGGAAATCAGTAATGCTGCAAGGGAAGTATAATTTATGTTACATAGGGACTTAAGTATGTCATAACTTCACCCCAAAGCAATGGCTATTTTAAGCAATTGAACTCTGTCAGAGTTCGCATGAATCTTGCTTTTCATGCCTTACCTGATTTTTCCCTCCTTTGTTGGCAGTCACTATTTTTATAATGCAGATAAAGAATGCAGTGTACTTTGATCCCAGTGAAAGTGAGATGCTCCACTGAAGTAGTGCAGCTTAAATACCTGTTCCTTTTGATGCACTCTGCTACATGGAAAACAATCAGGGGCTGTGGGGTGAAGGGAGGATCTCAGACTCGTTCACCTCTTTTCTCAGCATCATGATCAAAACATTCAAGGCCAATTACTCTCAAAATTATTGACCCCTGGAAATGGGTAAATGAAGTTCTACCTTGAAAGTTCTCACTGTTTTTGCTGATAATAATGAAAAAAAACACTCACATGTTAACAACATGCAGGATTTGACATTTGTCTCACACTTAGCATTAGTGCAAGACTCAGTGACACAAAGCATTCATCTGCACATTTCAACAGATTTTCCTGTGTTAGTTGAACCATGAGCATGCACAAACTACAACTATAC
This sequence comes from Sakesphorus luctuosus, assembly GCA_013396695.1. Taxonomy (NCBI): domain Eukaryota; kingdom Metazoa; phylum Chordata; class Aves; order Passeriformes; family Thamnophilidae; genus Sakesphorus; species Sakesphorus luctuosus. The sequence goes on along the minus strand of VWZD01006662.1, from coordinate 176,003 downwards.
AACAAATCAATGATCTGCCAACAAAGAAGCCTGACATCTCAGCCAGGATGGCAGGGTCATCATTTAAAATATCTCTGCTGCCAGAATTAGCAGAGAGATCAGGTTCAGATTTTCTGGTCTTTTTCTTAGCAGCTCTGGACAGACTGCATCAAAAATATCATAGCAGCTGCTGATCACCACCTCATCACAAAGGCATTACGTTATCACAAAGTTATTTACAAATTGGAAAGAGTTTTCAGAATCATTTAAAAATGCAGGCAGTTGGTAAAAAAATTACTAGGGACAAAATTCAAATAATTTGATTTATGAAGCCAGACAAGAAGTAAGACTATAACATCCTATAACATTCAGTTGGACTGATATTTAAAATTACAGGCAGTAGCAACAGATTCTAGTACGATACAGATAGGTCAGCTTTGTGTTGCACCATGTTGTTAATTGTCTTGAGCACTCTTTGGATGTACATTGTAATTACTGTCCTTCAGTGTTGTTGAGAAAGAGAAGCCTGTTATTTCCAATCATATAGGAAATAAGGATTAGACTTTGCCAGGGAGGCAGATAGAGCGTGAGATACAAACTATCTGTTGCAGTCTCAGAAAAATACCTGCTTGTGGATGCTGCTTAAACTGAAGTTACACAGATAGTCTTTTAATTACAGCCAAATAATCTCATCAACACTCTCCAGAAAATGCACACTGTAGAAACTGTTTCCTTTCATTGTCTCTGCTGTGAGACTTTCCTCAATTGATTTTCTTCAAAAGAGTCAGTAGTTCCCTTGAGTTGAATTTTGTGGTTTGATTTTTAATGTTTCAAGAAAATCAGTTTTAATTTCCTGCAAGTTTTTAAAGTGTGATAGGTTTTTAATTAAGGCTTATTTTCTTTTTAATGGAAAAAGAAAACCTTGGTCAACTGAAGATAAGTGTTTAAGGGAGTTAAATGTTCCTTTGGCTATTTTTAGGGTACACTCTAGTAAACAGAAATAAAGACCTTTTTTATTTTCTTAATATGAGACCATGTGAAGAATGGTAAAATTTGAAATAGAAGGGATTGTTTCCATTGCTAGAATTAAAAAATAGTTTTTAAACTTCAGCAAAAGAGAAACAAATTGAAATTTTAGAATAGATTCAAATTTGATTGAAATGTTATTTCTCTAAAGCATGAAGGAAAGCAAAATTGAAGCTGAAGGAAAAAGTCATAGAATCCTAGGTTCTTTAGGTTGGAAAAGACCTTAAAGATCATAGAGTCCAACCATTAACCAGTACTGCCAAGTCCACCACTAAACTATGTCCCTAAGTGCCACATCTGCACGTATTTTAAATACCTCCAGGCATGGCAACACCACCACTTCCCTGGCAGTCTGTTCCAAAGCCTGACCACCTTTTTGGTGAAAAATTTTTCCAACATAAACCTCCCCTGGTGCAACCTGAGACTGTTTCCTATTGTTGCATCACTTGTTACTTGGGAGGAGAGACTGAGTGCTAAGTAAGAGATGGAACAGGAGACCGAATGCTAAGTGAGAGAAAGAACAGGAAGTGTATCTTCCTCTTTTGAGGGGGCTGTGGGTAGTCTTCCCTGTGATGCTCCAAGAGATGCCCATTTTAGTCCCTTTCTTCAATCTGTCCCTTCTTTGAAGTGATGTAATTGATTGAATTTACTTGTAATGGCTATTATTAGAAGCAACAGTTCATGCTATTTCCAATGCAGCTTCCTACTGTGAGCATAGTTTTACCACAGAATATTACTCAGTCACTGATTGTTTAAATTATCTCTTTCATAAATAAAGGTGACTGTGATCTGACATCCAGTTCTCAGGATGTACTGCTGACTCCAAGTCCCTAGGTGTCTTTCCAAAGTGATGGTCTGAAGGACTTAGCAGCACTGACAGCCTAGTCCCCAATACTAAGTTATTAAAAAGGGCTAAAATTATGGTGCTGGGTGATGTTTTACCCAAAAAGAACTGACTTTTTTAGCTGAAAATGTGATTCAAGATGACAGAGCAAAGCAAAGTGAGTGAAAGTTGTTACTACGCAGATTGCCCAGAAAGGAGCCTCAGGAGATATTTAGAAGAAAAAAAATGGATCTAAGCCTGCCAAACATGAGGTACATTTTAAGACCTTATTACTAGAAATAAATATGTAACTGATTTTTATCACAGCTGTAAATACCAGCATGAGTGCCAAAAGATCCACCTCAGGACATCCTCGTTAGAGCTCTTAATTTTAGCTCATCTTAAATGAGCTAACCTGGTTATTGAAAACAATCCAAGGACAGCAGTAGAGAACAACATAGGCTCCTGCATTGGGAACTGTTGTGCTGAGAAGCCATGCACTATCCTGCATGTTTCTCCTTCCTGTCACTGTTGCTTCTGGTATCCAAACAACATTTTTTAAGGAATACCTATAACATGTGGCGTGGTACAGACCACTGCCTGATCGCAAGTGTTGCTTTCTCTATAAACATCTGATTAAGAGATGACCATTATTTTTTTACAGAGCCAGTTCCCCTTTTCTGTCCTGACAGGTTTGAAATGTGGTTGATAATGAAAAATCATGTTATTTCCCTGGGAATCAGATCTTTTAGGCTGAGCTGCACACTTCTCTAATTGATGGGGTGTCTAAGCAGCAGAAAATTAGGAAAGTTTCAATAGCAAACAGTACTTGTGTTAACTCACTGCAGCAGCACCTTCTCCCAGGGTTTCTCAAAGAAGGAGGTTGCTCGAAAAGTAACCTGTGGCACAAAGGAACCAACCACCAAGAGTGATTTAATCAAAGGTGTATGAGAGTTGCAATTAGCAATTAGCAAATATCCAGACACATGATATTGATAAAAAAAATATTAGAAGGCTTTGTCCACCCTGCTTTCCATTGGGTGTGCAAGCAGCATGAATAGACATGCACAAGTTGGGTTTAATCCAGTAAGCAGAGGTCACACAGCAGTCAAGATATGGCAGTAGTGTGGGCCAGTAACCAATGCATACTGTATTCCCTGTATAGCCCTGACTGCTGCTGATGTTTTGATTATCAGCGCTGTGGTTAACTGAGCTAGCCAGAGGACAGCCCACATACTGGCACTTACCGATGCTGTTGCTGTCCATCCCAGTTATGGGTGAACATGTGGAGAGGCCAGTGGAGGCAGTGGGTTATGCTAACCAGAGGTTACCCTTGGTTACTTGCCAAGGTAACCCCGGCCTCATTGGAAGGGCTGACCTACTTGTGGTAGTCTTGCAGCAACACTTGTTTTCATTGTGCATGAAATAGATACCCAGAGGTAAGACAAGACAAAACAAAACTTCTTTTAAAAAGCAAAGATGTGAATAATGTTATTCCATACTTAGAGTGCATCACAAGAGGGTTTGTCCCCAGAGAGAAAAACACAAGAGTGATGGAAGGGGGATCATCATGGAAGTGCACATTTCTGATGCTGTCTAGTGGAGAAACCACACAGTTGTCCAGTTTATTCCATTATGCCATGGGAAAGTTGAAATTCAAGATTATGGCACTTAAGGACCTTAAGACCATTGTCTTAATGCAGCTGATATTAAATCCTTCAAAACTGGAGTACAGTCACATTTTGACTCTACCTGTGTGGGCCTATGCCTAGTATGTATTTTATATATCCTAGGAAAGCTTGACTATTTGCTACAGTAATCACCTGGTAGGACATTGGCACTTAGCCTCACTTTTGGGTGAAGACGTTCCTTATGCTGCTGTAGCTATGTGGTGCTCCTGTGTATGTTTATGTATACTCTTCATGAAAACTGGTTTGAAAAGCTTGTGCCTGTTTGCAGTAGCAAGAAGGGAATGTAATTATGACTAAATGAAATATATTGATTGTTAAAAAGGGTGATCCCATAAAGCCAAGGGCTGTTTTCCACATAGAGAAACCTGTCAGGAAGCCTTCAAGCTTGGCAATGTTTGAAGAATTATGTTGGAAACTTTAAACTATTAGTATCTTAAATCCCAGTGGATATTTAAAAAGTACTGACCCCACTGAAGATGGCATGAGTGCTGAAAAACATAGCAGCAAAGATCAAGGGCTGAGCATAGAGGGAAAGTGTGCAGGGGAAATTACTGGGATATGTTAGAATTAGCAATTAATTTGACCTATCAATGAATCATGCAAAGGAAAGCTACCCTACAGTTCCTGAAAGTGTGTGCCAGCAGATGATCTCTATCATTTCTGTACAGCCTAGATCCTGAGTGTATATAGGTACTCCAGCTTACCCAGCCACTGACCAATACAGGCATGTCTCACGCCTCAGTACCATCCCTTTCATACAAAAAATGTGATCTAATACTGTTAAGATGCCTTAGAAAAACAGATTACAAATAAGAGCTGTCTTCTATTCACCAATTATTACTTCAAAAAATATCATAATAGAAGTGAAATTTTAAAAGCTTACCAGAGTAGGAGTAGTGAATAATTCACTATAGTGTGCAAATATTTCTCACATATGAAACCACTACACTCCATGTTGATTGTTTCATTGGAGTCTGAATTCCCATGTCTAAAAATACCACAATGCTTTATACTATCTGGCCAGAAGACTGGCAGAGCAACCCATAACATCAGACCTGGGTTTTTCCTAGTCTTCATCTTACATGTCTTCTGATAAGAAACCATGTGTGGTCATATATTAATATCATGAAGAGATGAATGTATCAGCCAGTTACTGTGGGCTAAGGTAGATTCTGAATTTAGCATAATTGCCCATGTTGCCATGCATTACTATCTGGTTTAATCTCCAAAGAATGTGGTAAATAGATCACCTCTCAGTCAGCTCACTTTTACCACAAGGTTAGAGTAAACTCATGGGGAGATACTGATGAGTAGCTGATATGTGGGGACTTCAGATCCCTAGATTACTGCTCGCCATCTGTCCACTTGCTGCTCTGTTGTTGTACCACCACAATACCTCCTGGCAGTATTGCAAAAGCAATCTGGGAGGTTTCTGGAGTACACTAATTTCAACTTCCCAGCACAGCTGATTGAAGAACCATTGAAGGGAGATGCTCTGATGGATTTGATAGTTACAAACAAGGAAGAACTGTTTGGGTGGGGGAAGGTTGAGGGAAGGCTTGGCTACAGTGTCCATGGGATGGTCAAGTTCCAGATCCTGTGAGGAGCAAGGAAAAAGCAGGATAACAACCCTTTTGAAGACTGGACTGACATTTGCTTGTTTACTGTCTTCAGTTACCTGCCCCAGCTGCCATGACCTTCCAAAGACAATTAAGTCTCTTTGCAATGACACTGGCCAGTACTTGTACTGGTACATCCCATCAGGTCCAGTGCATGTGTCCAGTTTATTTAAATAGTCCCTAACACAATCCTCCTTCACCAAGAGAAAGTCTTTCTTGCTACAGAACCTTGATGCATCTTGGAAAACTGTGAGATTTCTATTGATTTTAAGGACATGAAACTTAAAACTATGATGGTATTGCAAAAGCAAATTATTCAATTCTTAAGTGTAAAAATCAGGTGATCAGTGCTCAGACATGGTTTTATTTTCACATGTGGCACTGGTGAGTCTCAGTCAACAGCAAAGAATTCTCATCTCAAAAAATGACTCTTTAAAATACACAAAAAAGTCACAAAAATGCCTCAGACCAAAATGCTTTCCTAGTTATTTAAAGATGAAAAAACTATATATATTTGAGAGAGAGCTTGGTTGCTGTTTTTATCATTGCTTGGAGCAAAAAGTGGGTATTATAATGGTCTCTAATCTAGTGGGGAAAAAGTTCCAAGGAAGCAGTGTCTGCAAGATGGAACTGGAAACAAAACACAGCACTGAGCATAAGCTTTGAAATAAAGCTTTCAAGAAGATTTGAGAACAATCATCTCTGAATCAAATTTACTCTGTGAGAATCTTTTTGTCAAAAGTTTATTTGTCTCAATACAAAAATAATACAATGAAATGCAGTTAGTCATGATATATCAGCACAGATGTTAATTGTACTGTGTATGCTGATGCATATAGTTGTTGCTGTACATCTGAAGAACACCAATCAGGTTGATGAATTCTCTCTGGTCACTGTCAAGGCATGAACACCAAAATTAGATGAGAATTAAAAACATGCAATGCCTGAAGGATAGATCAGAAAAAAACCCCACCTAGTAAAACATGAGTTCATTTCATCAGAAGAAGAGATCCCACTAAATATGAAACATTTTTGAACCTCCTACTTATCAATGTTTCAATATAATTTTTGTACTAATGAATTTCCCATGGAATTATGTCCATTTTTTGTCATCATGTACTAATTATTTGTGTATGTACATTACTCTACATTTTTAAAAATGGAACATTGACAGTGAGATGGATTTTGTTCTAAATAACCTTTCCAGAACTATAAAACACATTGTCATGTTTATTTTATGTTTATTAGTTACTTCTTGCTTCCTAAATGACTTGCCATATGCTGAGTGACTAGATTGCATAGCTTTATAGGAGGTATAATTCATATTACATGAATATTTTCGGGAACTCTTTTTTGCATCACAGCCTTGTTTTCACCGCTATGCATCTTAGTCCCATGTCTTCTCTAGCCCATCTGTTGAAATGGTGTATTTACTAAAGATAGCTCTAAAATGAGACTTCTGAGAGGTAGTTCTCTCAGATGTTACCTTACTGTTGAACAGAAAATATATCATTATTGCAAGATTTAAACAGCTTTTTGTGCAATAATGTATTTATCAAAATTTTGTATCATAAGAAGCAAAAAGAAAGAAAGTAAGCTACATAATAGAATTGAAGAATGCCAGAACTCCAGAACAGCTCCAAAGGAATAAATTGAATATTCAGCTACAGTTCCTTTTTAACATACTTCTGAGAAATGTGGTTGTAGTGTGCTTACAAGAGAAGCTACAATTAGATTTACCTGTGCACTACGTCTCTGATGATGGAACAGCTCAAAAAGGCACAGCTCCAGTCATAGGTGAATAATGCTGGAGAGATTCAACATCAGTGAACCCCCCCATATGCAAATGTTTTTGCTTATTTAACAAGATTCTGAAAGTCATCATAATGGAAGTGGAATAGCACACCTTTTCCTTTCATTCAGGTAAAAAAACTGTAGATGCCTATAGTAACAAAATACTGGATCCTGGTCCAATGACTTCACCACTGGTTCATCTTTCTTCCTTTTTCTACACTGAATTCTCATCAGCTTTACATGCTCACACTTATCTGCAGCCTCTATTACTTGGCATTATTTTGGCAGTACTGTATTCACAGGTGTTCTCAAACAAACCCATCCTCTTTGAGAGAATTCCTTCCCAAATCAACATTGTAAAATTATACTCTTATTTTCTGTCTATACATCATTTTTCCCAAATGAAAGGTCCATCCATTTCCCTATCTGCATTTGTCTTCTTACTTTCATCCAGATGCATCTCTACTGCTGCGTGTTTCATTCCTGTTCCCTTTTCTACTAATTTTTTTAGAGCAGCACCATATTGTAGAAGCGTGGAAGTTAAGGGCCTAATCTGTATGTCTCGAATACCAATAGCCAGATTGCTGTGGAATGAACCAAGGTTTGTTGATAAGAACATGCTGTGAGAAAGAATGGGATTTGGCTGGAGGTGGGGCCATACAGAGGTAGGACAGCATTTTTCTGGGACAAACGTCCTTGTTCTGGCTCCTGGAGATCAGCACAGCACAGTACAACACAAGAACAGGAATTATGTCAAGAAGCAGACATTGATTGTTGACCAAAGACCAACTTGACACGGAAGATCAAGACCACCAAAGATTCCCCCAAAGCCCCCCAAACCATTTCCAGAAAGGTCTAGAAAAATGAACTGTGCATGATAACTAATATACATAGAAAGCAATAAACTTAGCTCCAGGTCAAGGAAACTTCTCCATAAAAATGTATCACCATGAAATCTGGGAGGTACCCCTAGGTCCCTGGACACCCTACCAGCTACATTGATGCTGGAGCCAGGAATTCCTTACTTCTTTGCTTGCTTGCTTGCTTGCTTGCTTCTTTCCTTCCTTCCTTCCCTCCCTCCCTCCCTCCCTCCCTTTAATCTCTCCCTTTCTCTTCTCTCTCACTCTACCCTTTATTCAAAATCCACTACTGTGTGTTTATATTAGAAGATAAGGGACAAACTCATACCAATTTCCATGCCAAGTGTTTAATTTACTAATAGAACTTTGTAAGTTTTTGCTGACCCTCTGACTTTTGTTGATCCTTTCCAACCATGAGGATCTATGAATGTTGGGTGCTCCCTTTCCCTAGGGGACACCACACATACAAAGTCAGGCTTAGAAATTATACTTCTGGTTATAAGAAAATTCTTCAAATATCCCTGAAATAGTGGCTATCTGGAATTGAACTTTCCAAGGGTCAATAAGGTCATCAGTGGTACTCAAAACACGTTATTTGCCCATCAAATGAACATGTGGAAAGTGAATTGCTGAGGCTGTTATTCCATGATTCTCAAGTGATGCTCAACATGAGTATGTGTCCATATCATAGAATCACAGAATAATATAATGGTTGGGTTGGAAGGGGACCTTGAAAATCATCTAGTTCCAACACCCCTGCTGTGGGCAGAGACAGCTTCAACTAGTCCAGGCTGCTCAGAGCCCCATCCAACCTGGTCTTGAAGACCTCCAGGGTTATAAAAAGTATCAAAGGTATATACTGTCACATCGTTAAATAGGTATGAAGTTTGTGTTTTGGGACAACAGAGACTTTACTCTCTTTCTGACCAGGTAAGCACGTGATTTCACACTTGCTGCAAGAAATCCCATTGGTCTGCTCCTACCTTGGTGCCTAGTGATTTCAGGAGCATGGAAGAAGGTGCAGGCTGCATTGAAAATGTCAGTGTGTATGGCAACACCTGGATGCCGTCCTGGCCATGTCTTTGCAGCGTGCTGCAGCTTACACAGCAAGCACTTCCATACTATCCACGTTATCTTCTCATTATCTGAGAAGATACTGGCAGACTGGTTGCATACATTATCCCCATACACACTCAGCTTGTAAATCTGGCACACACAGACAGAAATCCTATCTCCTCCCTCTAAGGCTAAAGGGAGGCAATCAGGGAAAATGAGGATGCCTCCTGCTCCCACATCCCTTATTGCAGGGTGACGTGGCTTAGGAATGAAGGAATGCCCAGCATCTGTGGATCATAAGTTGTGCACTGGTGTGGCATGCATATCCACTCTCCTATTATGGACTGATATAATGTTGTGCATTACAGATTTTTGGGTTTATAGACTCTACCTGTAAGAAAAGTTTGGGGTGGAACAACGTGTTTCTCCTTCAATTTCCAAGCATGTTATCAAATTTTGGGGGTACTCAGCCAATATATTAACAAAATCAAATACATGTGCAAAAACAAAAGTGGATGTAGAACAACAGAAAATATTTTTGATAGACATAGTGGAAAATGTCTTCTTCATTTCTAAGCAAATAAAGCCCAGTTAGGATTTGTTATCAACATGACACGCATCTATTCCCATTTGGAATAATGGGCATTTGGAGGTCTGCTCTGAAGCAGTCTGGGCAAAAGTAAATAAAGAGGTCTCTGTTAAGAATTTATTTTTCTTTATTAACTAGAAAAAACCTTTAATAACTGGGAAAATATAAGGAGGATTTGCTAGGGAAAAATAATAATTTAATACAGTATGGCATCATGATCTTGTTACCAGAAATGGTTTCACTATTGCTTCATAGTCAGTAGGCCCTGGAACACATTAGTAACGGAGACTGAAAACAGGCAAACTATGGAAAGATAAGCATAATTCCATCTGTTAATGCAAAGGAGATTTCTTCATTACCTGGTGACTCAACAGTGTATTATGAACTGCAACATGTGTTATGGAGGTTGCCATTGAAAACAAGCATTCACTAGCACCTTCTTGACCACTGCAATTCCCCAAGTACAAAGTGGTCTGAGGTGTTCTGCGCCAGCTACAGGGAAAATTTAGACAAGCATGAAAAGAAGCAAATTGTTTCACATACTTTTCCTCACTCCTCTCAGTTGTGTCATTCCTCATTGTGAGGAATGACACAAGCCAAAGTGTGTAACTGTACTGCATTCTACAGTCCATCCATTTGGAACAATTTTTCAGTGTTGGTTAATCTATCTCAGTCTACTGCTAGATTAGAGATACAAAAATATCAGAAGAGATGGGTACTCTTCTGTACTATACCTATATCTCTTATATTTCTGCTGATTACAAAGTTGGATCTTCATAGAATCACAGAATAATGATAGCCCATGGCTTGGACGGGGGCACTCTCTGCTGGGTTAGGAGCTGGCTGGAGGGCCGGGCCCAGAGAGTGCTGGTGAATGGAGCTGCATCCAGCTGGTGGCTGGTCACTAGTGGTATTCCCCAGGGGTCTGTGTTGGGTCCAGTCCTGTTTAACATCTTTATTGATGATTTAGATGAGGGGATTGAGACCATCACCAGCAAATTTGCTGATGACACCAAATTGGGAGCGAGTGTCGACCTGCTGGAAGGCAGGGGGGCTCTGCAGAGGGATCTGGATAGACTTGAGAGATGGGCTGATTCCAATGGGATGAAGTTCAACAAGGCCAAGTGCCGGGTCCTGCACTTTGGCCACAACAACCCCATGCAGCACTACAGGCTGGGGAAAGAGTGGCTGGAGAGCAGCCAGGCAGAAAGGGACCTGGGGGTANTTGGTCTCTTCTCCCAGGCACTCACCAATAGGACAAGGGAGCATGGGCTCAAGCTCTGCCAGGGGAAATTTAAGTTGGATATCAGAAAAAGATTCTTTCCAGAGAGAGTAATCAGGCATTGGAATGGCCTGCCCAGAAAGGTGGTGGATTCCCCATCCCTGGAGATTTTAAAACTGAGATTGGATGTGCCACTGAGTGCCATGATCTAGTAAATGGAGTGGAGTTGGACCCAGGGTTGGACTTGATGATCTCTGAGGTCTTTTCCAACGCAATTGATTCTATGATTCTATGATGAGTTGGAAGGGATGCACAAGGATCACTGAGTCCATCTCTTAAGTGAATAGCCCATATAAGGATTGAACCCACACCCCTGGTGGGCACCATGCTCTAACCAACTGAGCTAATTGACACGGTAAAAGACCCCCTAGTTGTATGCTTAAATCACTTCTCTTCCATCCTACATAGTTTACCAGGGATCGGGGAGGGGGGGGGAAAGTAGTACAAGAGAAATGCCCCTTCTGCTGTCTTTACACAAAGATAAATACAATACATAGCTGTAAAACAGTAATAAACCCAGTAAGTAAATCTGGATACTGCAATGAAATTCACATTTCTCTTCCTGTTCTGTTACAACTCACTCATGACAACAGTAAAAAGGATTAGTGGACCTTTTTCCAGCCATAGATTCTCTAAAACATATCCATAGCTTTTACTTAGTCCAGCACTTGTAAGCATTCAACAGAACAATTTCTAGTTCACCCACTTCCAGAGGTTGACCTTGAGGTCCATGATCATCATGGTCTCTTCTACATCTCTGCCATTAATGTGCAGCTGCTCAGTCACTTTCACCTGTACCCTCCAGGGAAAGACTGAAACAGCCGCTATTCAAAGTTATGTCATAGCTGGTGACAGTGGCTGAAGGAGTTGGCTGTTGGTTGCTGACACCAGCAGCTAACCCAAACCATACCATGACCCAGATAGAAGCAGGAAAACTGACTCAGCATTTTGTTGGATGGCATAACTGTGATGAACTGCGTAGCAAATGGAGAGGGACATATGGAAATGGAAAGTCAAACACTGTGCAAATGTAAACTCATCAAGAAGTTATCCAGTACATGGAAGAGTGACAAGTTAAAAAGCAGGGAGAATAAAAACATGAAGGGATTTGCATGAATAATATTTTGAGACAAATTGAGCAACATTGAAGTACCCATGTGTTTGCTGTTTCCATATGGCAAAGCAGGGAGCGAACTGCACAGGATTTGTCCTGAAGCTCTGGTGATGCATGCTCTGGAGACAGTAGATTTATACATGGAAATAAGAAGCGCTGGACAAGAATGGCAGTAGGAGAATTAAGCCAGGAGGGCAGAGGAATGGTGTGGGGGAAATATACAGCAAAATTTTATTGAAGACAAACTCAGAAGTAGTGACATGAAGCCCACTGAAGGCGTGAACAAAACGTGGCATCAGTAGGTTCCTATGTTCCCAATAATAAATTGGTGGCAAGATTCTAAAATGAAATCAGCTACACTAGTGAACTCCTAAAATGCTCCCCACCCTGCTTTCAGCATGAACCAACTAGTTTTCTTCCCAGCTGTTCTGAAGCTTTGTTGAGAGAGTATGACCCAAACACTCACGATCATTCTTATGGCCCTCCTCTGGACCGGTTCCTGAGCTGAGGACCCCAGAGACAGACACAGGTGGGATCTCATGAGAAGGGAGTACAGGGACTCAATCACCTCCCTTCACCAGCTGGTAACTTCATAACTGGATGCAGTTGGTTTTCTGGGCTGCAAGCAGACATTGTCAGCTCACGTCCAGCCTTTCATCCACCAGTACTGTCTAATTCTTCTTGGCAGCCCTGCTGTCAGATTGTGTTTCTTTGCTGAAAGATTGGATTCTGCAGAATCAAAATAAATTAATTGTACAGACAAAAAATATATCAAGTATGTGGAACAGGTATTTGACCCTTGCCTTGTCATTCTGTCCTTAGTCGGGCTATATCTATACCAGGTTTAGGATATGCCTGATGTGAAGTCATCAGGAATTACTTTGTGCACACCACACCTCAACCTATTTACTTTGAGTAGAGCGGAAGTAAGCACTGTATTATACTGTTGGTATTGATTTGGGAATCATACCTTATGATTACCTTATCTTTGGGCTATGATTACCTTATCTCTGGGCTATGATTGTGAGGCATCCTCTGGTATTTGCATTTATGCCATTGGTTTTCTGTGCAACCTGGGACAACTTACTTAAACATGCTATGGCTGCATTTCTTCATCTCTAAATTGTTGGGGGCAATTCATAACTCAGGAGATTGTTATGAGGCCACATTAATTAATGTTTATAAGCAGAGGATATCCTGGTGTGAATGAGATAGATACATGAAAAATATTCTTATTATTCATATTAGGACAGCACACTCTGCTTGTATGTACATAGGGAATATACACACTGGCTCAGAATGGGCAAAGTTTACTTAAACTATACATAAGAGTAGTCACCTAACACCTTCTAGTTGCTCTTCTAGGCTCCATATATTATTGATAGAAAACCTCAGGCAATGACTTGTTTTATCTAAGGGTGGAAGAATACCTCTCCCTTATCTAGGGCGGTAGAATGCATCTTCCTCTGCAAGTGTTTATTCCTCCCCACTGGCTATGAAACCTGGAGTAGGTAATAGAAATATGCAGGCACACAAAGAAAGGGAGATTAAGCACAGACTTACCATCTTGATCCATCAGCTGCTGCTATTCATTACTTATTCATAAAAATGATAGGGCTAAAATATTACTATGTTGTACTCTGTTGTACCCACAGTATCCTTTAAGTCAAATTGGACAGACACAGACAAGTATTATACAAGTGTGTACCCAGCTTTCTTATTGTATATGTGGGATTTTATTACACTGCACTGTTAAATGTACAGACAAGACACACGAGAATCACCTGGAAACTTTGGAAACTCCAAGTCCTGCAGGCAGAAGCTCAGGTTTCTTCACTGAATGCACGTCAAGCCCTAACCCCAGAAACCGAATACGCAGCAAGAATCTATTTAAATTTAACATCAAAGCTGAGCTCACGTTTGGAAAAAGAAAAGGAGGAGTAGGAAGACCTGGAGGAGATGGAATCATCTCTGATACCTATTTAAACATCAGTAGGATCAGTGAATCATTGTTATGGGTCACTATACCTATATAGGAACATATTCTTGGCAGCCTCCATCCAGATAATGGACCAGAAGCCATTTCCCCTAGCCTTCCCTCGCATGACCAAAGCATTTTTCATGCAGGCATGTCAGAGTGTTTTGAAACTGCCAACATCCAACTTGCCTATAAGATATTTTTATCCAAGTCTATGTTGCAAGGCCTTTATGGCAAGGGCTGTGTTCCTGCTGTAAGTGTAAGTGATTTCTCGCATAAAAGTGACAGTTACTAGTTGCTATGGCTTTGCAGATTAACTACTATTATTTGCAATTTGAATATTTTCTAAACCTCCTATAATACAGTTATTATGTAATGGATGTATTCCACACATGGATGAAATTCCATTTATACATATGTTAGACATGCAGAATGGTCACATTTTTGGATATACTTCCAGCTATTCTAACATGCTTGATATTGTCGTGCAACAAAAATCTTTATACATTCATAGGGAATCTGAACCCAAGTGGCAATAAAAGTTGCATCTGATAATTAATCACAGTATTGCAATTCCTATACAGGAGCATATTTGTGGTTATCATCAGAGTTGTACATTCACAAATATTCCTTTACAGTATGTCTTAATCTGTATCATTCATGAATTTGAGAAAATTTGTGATTATAAATATTAACTGATCATAAATCCTGTATGATGTAGTGTGAGATAGCATATCCTGGAAGTATAGCTCAGGATATGCCACTTTGTGATCTGTGTGCTAGGATATATTTGCACATATTAGAAAAAACAATCAAAATACTGCTAGGCATGAATTTCATTTTTAACTGCCATACCAAAACTTTTCTGTCAGTTCCGAAACATTAAATGCATTACTCATAGAACAGAATGCAATTTGCATTCCACCTAGTCACTTCACAATTCACTAAGTCAAGCTATCTCACTTGAAAAAATGAAGTGATAATATAACATATTGGACACAAATACTCTATTGTATTGGTACTTTAAAAAAACCAAAACCAACATAGGAATGGAAAACATACACTCCAAGAGCATCAAAACATTAAAATAGTTAGTCAAATAACTCTCAAATATTAAAGTTGATTTTTCTCTAATTTTGAAATACTCTTGATTTCAAGTGCATTAAACATGTTAAAAATGTTAAACGGGTTTATTTTCACAAACTTGTAAATCATTAACATGGCTTGGATTCAAGACAATTTAAAACTCCGAAGCAGGAGTCTGTGAGAATGAAAGTAAAATGTGTGTCCTAGTTTCAGGCAGGACACAGTTATTATTTTTTTATTTTCAGTAGCTGAGGGAGTGTGGCTGTAGGCATGTCTAGGATGTTATTCAATACCACTATATGCCATTTGCTGTGGCGGGAAAAAGGTGCTCTCTCACTTCAAAGAAGAGTGTGCAGTCAGTATTTGTCACAGTTTTCTGTATAAATCACTTCTTTGTCTCATACCTTTTGCTATTAATATTTTTGCTGTTTTGTTTTGTTATTTTCTTATCTCATGGCTGTTTTCAGTAAATTATTCTTATCTAATCCCATGTTTTTCACCTTTTGTGCCTCCAATTCTCAACTCCATTCCTGGAGCAGGAAGGAGAAGGGGAAGGGGTGGGGAGCAAGCAAGCAGCTCTGGTTTGGGAGAATCCCAGCTGGGGCACTGAATTAGGGAGTACCATTCCTAAACCACAACAATAAACAATTAATGTCCAGCAACCTAGTAGTATGAAATACAGGTTTTGCTAGACAGCCTTACTATTTGAAGAACAAAAGTCTGACTGATAATAGAACTACTATATAATAAACACTTGAATTTTGTAAGCACCTGATTACACAAGTTTATGAAAAAAATTACAGGTGTAAAAATTAATTAAATTACATGGATTAACAAGTAGTTAAGTGACAGAACAAAGAGGGTAACTGCTGTATGTAGTAAGATAATTTTTGAGATATCCTCAACATATCTGGCATTTACATTTCTACAAAAATACTAAAAACTTGCAAAACTTTGGTGAATGATAAGACAGCTGGAATATGCCTAACAATAACCATCCAAATAAGACTATTCTGGTTTGCACTCTAATAAAAAATCAAGAAGTTGCTAAATGAAGACATATGAATGCCTATATAGAGAAGAGGTTATTGACAGTACACTGATCTATACAGCAGGGCTGAGAAAGAATAAAGGCTGCAACTGGAAATTTAGACAAGGAAAAAGTATGAGAAATAACAACTCATAAGTACTTAATTCAAAATAGAAGATAAATGGAAACTCTTGTATGCCACAGAGATAAAAGATACAACCTTTTTTTCATTGCTGCAGAAACTGAGATGGAGGTTATTTGATAGGCAGCCCGTGTGGGCTGACAAGAAAGTGGAGATGGTGATAGCAACCAAGATGGATATTTCATCTGTTTCTTGACACAATAACCAGCAGGTCTGAGGACCACTGCAGCAATGGAAGAGTTCTGGGCTGCAATTGGGTTATGCATAGACCCGCACTTTGGCAGAAGTATCTGGTGCACTCCCTTACCCTGATGTCAGCAATAGAGAGGAGATCAGTCCTCTTACAATCAGGTACTTTCCTATAGGGCATTTTATTTTAGGTACTAATATTGTACTGTGTAAAACTGTAAAAAAAATTAGAAGTATGATTTCCTTTCTGTAGTTAAATAGCCTCTGTGGAGTTTAGCCCTGGAGCTGGCCTTGTGCCTACAGATACCTTTTCTAGAGCATGCTGATATAATGATTTCTACTATATACCATATATATTGTATATATACCTGTACTGTTGCATGTTGTTATTCTATTCCAGATGCAGGACTGCATTTTCCCTTGTTGAATTTCATAACATGTTTGTCAGCCCACTTTTCCAGCTTGTCAAGGTGACTCCAACAGTAGACATCCAGCACAATGACTGCTCCCTCCAGTTGCATATCATCCGTGAACTTGTGGCAGACACATGCTGTTCTGCTGTCAAAGCCATAAATAAAGACGTTAAACAATATTGGTCCTGATATGATTGCACAAGGAATACCACTTATAAAGAGATACTGCAACACTTTCAGCCTGTTGCTCCAGCCTTTTTTTCACACACTTCTAATTCACTCAGCTAGCCCTGTCTTTCTAGTTTAGCCCCAAAGATTCTGCAAGACCACAGTCAGAAGCTTGCCAAAGTGAAAGTATAGGACATCCACTGCTCTGCCCTCATCTTCAAATCAAGTCATTACATTGTAGAATGCAATTGGGTTGACCAAGCACAATTTGCACTTGGTAAATCTATATCATTTTTTTCCCAATCACATTTTTCTCCCCTATGTGCCTGGGCATGGCTTACACAAGGATTTGCTCCATAACCTTTGCAAGGACAAATTAAAGCCAGTTGATCTCTATTTCCCCAGCTCTTTCTCCCTGTCCTTATGGAAGATGGGTGAGACATTTGCTTCTGCAATCATTGGGAACTTCTGATCACTGCAAACTCTTGAAGAGACAGAGAACAGCCTTGCACTGCTATCAGCCATTCATCCTGCTTGGCTGTGTATTTAAATTGCTTAAGTAATCCCTAACTCAGTCTTCCCCTAACACTGATTGTATTCCACCAAACACATGGGAAGTCTAAGAATAGATGTTGCTAGCAAAACTGGGGCATCAAAAGCTCAGCCCTTCTGTCTCCTTCCACTTGGCCTTTAGTCTTCCTCTTTCTACTATTGCCCCAATAGAAGCCCTTCTTGTACTTCACCAAATTTAATCTGGCTAAACTTTGGTTTTCCTAATTCAATCATTGTAGACTTGGGCATTCCTCTTGTGTTCCTTCCAAGCAGCCCATCCATCCTTCCATCTCCCACAGGCTTCTGTTTTTCCATCTAAGCTCTGTCAGGAGTTCCCCATTCAGCTAGTCTGGCCTCTTTACACCTGCACTATGCCCTGTGATGCTTCTTGTCCTTTGAGACTTACTCTCCTGGGCTTTGTCTTTCAAAGGAGCAGCTCCTGGGAACTAGCACACCAGGAATCTCCCTGAAATCCTCTGTTGAAGTTCAGAGTTGATATAGACCAAAAAAGCTGGTTCTTTTGTTATTAGAATCACCTAGGCAGAAATAAAACGGTTTTATTATTCAACCAGCTTATTTAAAAAAAAAAAAAGAAGTTTGTCACCTTGACATGTATTAACAGTTTGATTTTCAGACTATGTGAGTATAAATATTATATTGTGCTCTTTTAGTGCAACATCTTTGGCCACCCTCACAGTTGCCACTTTATCAGTGAAAAGGCAAGTAGTATATTTCTCTTTCTGTTTCTGCCTGTAAAGAACAGAAAATATGTGTCTGTAAAGTCTGTCCTGAGTTCCACAGAGTCCTGATCATTTATACAAGCTGAAAATCTGTTCTAATTGTTGTTTTGTGAATTCTTGAAGTAATTTAGATACAGTTATTCTTCTGTGTCCATGAGAATCTCTGCTCCTGTGATTTTGGGTCAGGTATTACAGTATTTGATTGTTTTTTCATTTGGGAATATTTTAATATTGCATCTAACAGATACATCCTCTTCCAATGTCAGACATCCCAGGTTTTGATTTTAGGCATTTTGCTCCATTACATAGGTAAGACCTGAAATTTTGAGAGAAGACCTGAGGCAAAATAAAGATTTGTGGTTAGATGCAGACTTGATAAAATGTTCCCATAGAATAAAATGTGAATATTTTGTGCACCCATTCATATGCAATAGCTGTCTTTTAAAAAACATGACAGTTTAAGGTCTCCACTTCTGGGAGTCCATTTAGCTGCCGTGTAGAGCTGTGACACTTACCTTAGGGACAGGTGACTTCATTCCCACCAGAGCTTTGTAATCCTGGTAAAATCTTACTGAGTATTAATTGCCTCTTGCGCTAAGAATGGATGGCTCAGAGGCTAACACCAGGCCCAGTGCCACAACACCCTGTAATGGGCAGCGCAAATCCCAGCAGGAAGCATAGTACACCTGCACAGCAGCCCTCCCTGGGGATTTCCCTGCCTATCCCCAGGTGGGACAGACGGACACATGGCAACTTGGGCTCTGTGTGGACAGGACCATTTCAAGGTCCTTTACAAAGTAATGACTCTTTTTCTGAGTTCAACAACTAAATATTCATGTGTTGTGTTATCTTTTTCTGCTTTTTATTTGTTCTTTTAAAACACAATTGTGTTATACACACGTACATACACATTACTTCTACAGAATTTTCTATTGAGAACCCCGCCAACTAAAACCTTTAAAGCAGTCATTACATGAAAACTGACAAGAAAATTCTCATATACTTTGTAAGAAATTTGGAATTTTACTATACAGTGTAGGAAATGCTATGTTTTATATGTGCCTCTCTTGCCTGTAACTACCTGGTGGATCTTCAGGTTGTTTCCAAGTAGGGTTCTGAGGCTCATGCCCGAATTAATTATGCCTGAATATGTCACTGGAAAGACCACTGAGCCACATGTTTATACTGGTGAGTCGCCAAGACTTACGGAACTTAGGGGAGATCCCAAAATTTTTGCTGTCTTCCATTCCAAAGAGCTGGAACTGGCATCACTTTTCTCCAGGCTTGGTTTCACCATACATAAAGTGAAGGTAATACTGCCAGCTTATCTCAGTAGGGCTATATGGCTAACCTCCTGTTTATAAAATTCAACCCTGTGGCAAATACTTCCACATGATCTTCTGAGGATAAGACACCATGAGCCTATAATGAGGACTGGCATTCAGGCTGTCCATCAAGAGCTTACAGATCTGCCGAATATCCCCCGGCAGAGTGAAAGGCGGAGCATGCACCAGGTCGCACCAGTTCAGAGGCCCAGAGGCTGACACAGCCTTTACCTAATTCCTTTACCAGTTTTGTCCTCCACACACCACACAGAAAAAGGGTATGGCCAGTGCCATTGTTACCACCCATACTTACACAGTTACAGCCAGAGACAATATAATAGCACTCAACTTGCATCATCAACGCCCTTCCACCTCACTATATTGCCATAAGCGGCTTCTGCAGGGGACTATGCCCTACATTTCAGGCCATTACTAGCGCAAAAGCAAAGGTGCAAGATCATCCCTACAAACAGCTACACGCCTTCAGGAGGCTGACACACCCAGTGAAGTGGGTGCAGTAGCAGTGACACATACCTGTGGAAAAGACTGGATTTGGTAGTTAGTGACATGCTGCAGATCTGACTATACATGTTGCTGTCATTTCAACACAGTGCCCTCAAAACATCAGCCCGTAGTTTGGGATCGTCGTTCTCCAGCATGTACACATATGAAGCCCTCATTGCAAAAGTGTGCTTGCCACACCTCACAAATGATAGATGCTGTGACAGATATCCCTGCAGATAAAAATCTTAGCTGTGTAAAAGTATGAGAAACCGGGTAAGAAAATATCAGTAAGGCAGAACAAGATAGTGTACATATGGGTTTTTATCTTCCTCATGTCCATGAAACACTCATTTTTAAAATGAAGCTGAAACATCACATGGGTGAAGCTATGAATATGTGAGTATACAACACATCTCATATGCTGTGTATACACATTAGCTTCTTGGTTAGTGACATCTCCCACAGAGGAACTGATTATAAATTACTCTCTTAGAATGGGGCTGGGAAACACTGGAATAATGGCTCCTCTTCCAGACCAGTACTGAACAGCAGCAGTTAAAGCTGGGTGTAGCCCAGCACTGCAGGCCAATGCTTCCAGTCTCTGTCCAGATTACAGTAAATGAGATTAGTTCTACAGTTTAAAACCTATAAACATAATGATCTGGAGTCAAACCATGGTTATATTTTCTTGGGAGTAAAGCCTGAGGTGGCCTGGGAGAAAGCTGTCCACCACTTCCCTGGTTTTCTACTCGGGACCAAATTTTCATGCAGAAAGATGAAGAAGAAATGTCAATATGTATAGAGAGTCCTGTTGAAACAAAAGTTGCATTCACTTTACCACTAGGAATGTTGAATCTGGCCCTTGAGCATTTCAAGCAGGATATTAAACATACTTTAATTCTGATATTTTAGGCAGAGCCACAGCAAAAAGGACTGATGTTCAAAACATGAAGTTGACACAGACCAGAAATCCAATTCAATACTGGTGCCCACAGATACAAGGTGAGGTGGAACTAGTGGGAACTTATATCAAAGGTGAGTTTGGGCTGAAACCTGTACTGGGAATTAACAGCTCTGGCTACTTTCTGATGCATCATTCCAATCTATTTGGTTTGGAAAAAAAAATATTTTGATGTAGCTAAATGTATGAAAGGACAGATGGAATCTAGTAGACAGTTTAGAAGAGACAGAGCAGGGTCTGTTTTAGCTCCTGCCGAAGACTCCCTGTGCAAAAGCTGTGTAATCCCTGTGCACCTGACTTACCCCACCTCAAATTATGGAGTTAACAATACGTTACGTAATAAACAAAAAAAATTAATTAGTGCTGAAAGACACATTGTTGGGTTTAATGTTATTATTTTCAAAAATTATAGTTATATTAAAACAGTGTCTTTTAAGCTTGTCTAGTATAATGCTGCCTTAAATCAGCCTCTGTATTGAAGCAGATAGCAGTTGTACTACCGCATATGAATACACTTGAGCCTGTACTTGTTGATTCAAAGATCAAACAAGCTTTTTTTGGCTCAGCTAGCAGTCTTTATAAGATATATCAGCTTGAAAGCTTTTATGCAAGGAGCATATCAGTTGGACAGGCTGTGCAAGAAAATCCCATGCACTGCAAATTAATGCGCTATTTATTTCATAATTTCCTTCTTGAGACATTGATGGAAGCAAATGACAAAATGTGATAGTTCAACACTTAAAGTAATCAAAACACATTTCTAAAGTTAAGAGATTTTGAGCATTTGAGTTTGGTCATGCTTAACACATATAATACTTTATATGCCTTCCTTACTGATAAGTGAATAGGTTGTTCCTTACCACATGGTGTAATATTTAGATCTTTTAAATGCACTGGTTCAAGCATTCTTATGCTTTCCCACCAGGAAAGTTCCAGGTTTGTAGCAAGGCAGAGTTACAGGTGTTTTTATCTTTTGGTGAGCTGCCTGGAGGGATCACTGGTAGCAGCAAACAACACTCTGATTGCTTTCTTCCTACTACACTTCATAAATATTACCAAACATACTTGTATTACATTTTTCCCTTACAACAATTTCATTGCTAACCTGAAGCGAAACTGGAGTGGGAATACTTTCAACTAGTGCAGAAGCATCTGCTGATTCATCAAACATTACGATAGAAAATGCTTCACTGAAGTTAATGAACAAATGTGTTTTTATGAGCATTACTAAGGGCACTGGTCATCTAGAATTTGTAACATTTCTATCACTATTTATTTGTTTCATGAAGAAGCAGAAAATGGCTTGAAACTGTTCTGAAATGAGATATCATTGGGGTTTTCCACAAAGAGATCTGGAAGAAATACCAAGTTTGTATCTGGAACGGGAACTGTGAGGAGACCTTCCTTGAGGCAGGCAGTCCCACAACTTCCTGTTACCTTTTGTACCCTTTCCAAAGCACAAAGACTTGCCTGCTGCCAGCACAAACACCCTGGAGCACTGGCCAAATGGACGAAGCACAGTTGGGAATTCATGTGTATGTTCCTTTGGGTCAGCTGCCACAGGTCTGCCTTTTCCTAGCAGAAATTTGCCCACCTGAGATGTCCAGGTTTTAGGAACGTGTAGATAAGCAAGTGGAAGATGACAACACTGGCTAACTAATGATATTGAAAAATCATCTTTTTCTGACTACCAGGCTGCAGATTTACTGGAGGATGCTTTGATACTTTGCCTTTGGATGCCTTCCTCCTTCTGCTTTCTTTAAGTAGAAGACATGGACTCAGCATTCGTAGAACAAGCACATCTTGCTGGGTGCAGAAACTAGCTAGAATGTGTTTGGAAGCCCCTAGACACAGAGCTAATCTTAAAAGCATGTCCACTTACTTGCAGGCTGAAATTTAAACTAACAACAAGAGTTTGTCATAACATTCAGCATGTTTTTTAATGATAATCTCAAAGCACAAAGGAGGTTACTCAGGTTAGGTTGCTCACCTTCTCCCTGTTGTCTAACCTCTGCAGCTCAGTTGCAGCTCTTCTCAAGGCTTAATTGCTCTGTAAAACTATCTATATACAATTAATTCCCCAATATAAAGGATTTAGTTGCAATTAAGAAAAGTTATCTGATCTGAAATAGATTAAACAGTAAAATGGATTGCAAAAACATTTTATAAACAATAACTATTGATGTCAATTGTGCAAAAAAGACTTCCATAGAATAAATAAATAATAATTTTAATAAAGAAATAAGCATATCTAGGCTATAATATAAATAATTTTTAACAGAATATGTTGCTAATATGTCTTGTTCCTTTTTTGTTCTTTGGTAGACTGTGGATCTTCACTCTTTGTGTTGGTGGCACTCTCTAGTCCACATCTTGCCCAACAAGCGCAGGGAAGTCTCTTCATGCTGATTCATTCAAGTAGCCCATTCCCTTTCAAACATGTGGCCAACACAAATGGCCATATACCAGTTTGAGGATTATGACTCAATCTTCTGGTTTCTTTTTGATTTAAATGATAGTGTTAAAAAAAATTCTGAAGCTGTGCTTGATACAATACTAACCACATCTCAAGATTCTAAATGTCCAACAATACAATGCAGTGGTTTCTCCTGAAGGAGGCACAGGAACCACAACTAACACTACACTGTCTGCCTGCAACTTGGGAAGCAGGTTGGTGTTCACCTTGCCCTACCCAGTGACAGATCCGTTTCAGAGCTCTCACCAGACCTTCTGCCATGATCAGTTCCATCAAAATAAAGCATAATTCAAGTCAGTATAATTCATGCCGAGTTTTGATTGACTCTTCTCAGGTGAGAGAAGTAGCAGTTTTCCATACATCCATATGCGATAGCCTTGCTTCGCTCCAACTTTCAGGCAGCATTGGCATAAGCTGGACTTCCCTGTCCATCCAGGCCTCCAGGATTGATGCAGTTTCTTTTCCTTTTCCCAGTGTAGGTGTTCCCAAACACCTGGTTTTGGTGCAGCAGCTCTGCTTGCGGTAGAGTATCTAGTGATGGCCAGTGTGCCTCTTGTGTCCATGGGGCTGGGATCACAGCAGCCAGGGCAGTCCAAGAGCTAAGCAGAGGGTGACTCAACCAGGACGAGGAGCGTGAGCTGTGCTCACCAAGACCCAGTGACAAGAAGTGACAGAGGTGCACTGGAGGAGGAGAGGTAGATACCATCTGATCTGCTGTCTGCTAGAAGGAAAGCTTGCAACTCAGGTGGAGCAGGTCCCCTCCTGCCCCTCAGTGGGCAAAGCGATCTCAGGGTGTCATGCAGCCAGCCATCTGCACTATGCAGACCGTGGGAGAGGTAGGGTAAGACACAAGCTGGCAGGAGGAGATAAGAAGCAAAGGGTGTGAGGAGCAGTTGGTGCCCTCACACCAGGCAGAGAGGGTTTGTTGGGGCTGGAGCACAGGTTACTGAATGGATGCTCCTTCTCTTGCACCACCCAGCAACACTCCGGGCAAGCACACGCTCTCTGTGCCACGCAGCGAACACACAGGGCGTGTTGCAGGAGATGAGGGGAGAGCGTGCGATGGGCACCTCGGTGGCGCCTGGAAGAGGCTGGTTAGGGAAGTGCCACCACTTGGTAGGGCAGGGAGATAGCGAGGTGCCGTTGCGATTGCTGGTGTTATCCGTGCTGGGAGGAGATGGGATTTTAGCGGAGGGTCCTCGCAGCAGCAGGAGAGCCGATACCTCGATGCGCACAAACGAGGGTAACGCGAGCGCCGCTCACTCCGGTGTCTCGGCGCGTCCGCCAGGGGCGAGTGAGAAAGGGAGGAAAGAAGGAAAATCCAAACTGCTACACAGCGCAAAGGAAGAAAGGCACTACGAGTTGACCGAAATATTTTTTTTTTACCCTGTCTGGAAAAAAAATAAACCAACCAAATCCTATTTGAAAATAAAACGCCAAATTAAGTTAACCGGCGCTTCTTCGCCTCCCCGCACGCCCGGTGAGGGAGGAGCGGGGTCTCCGCACCTGCTCCCGCCGGGCGCCTGCGCGGATGTGCCATGCCGAGCTCTACCGTGCCGGGCCGTGCCGGGCCGTGCGGCCGCGGGCGCCACCGGCGGGCAGCGGGATAGCGGCCACGTGACGCCTCCGCTCGGCTCGGCTCAGCTCGGCTCCGCTCGGCTCCGCTCCGCGCCGGGCGCTCCGCACCGAGCTGCGGAGCCGCGGCCGCCCCCCCGCCTCCGCCTCTCGCCCTCCACCCTGCCCGCGGGGCACGGGAGCCGGTGACGGGAGCGAGGCGGAGTCTGGAGGGAAGATACCGAGAGATAGAGATTTAAATCACATCCCCGGCTGTAGAAGGGGCAGCAGCA
The DNA here is from genome assembly GCA_013396695.1 of Sakesphorus luctuosus. Classification (NCBI taxonomy): domain Eukaryota; kingdom Metazoa; phylum Chordata; class Aves; order Passeriformes; family Thamnophilidae; genus Sakesphorus; species Sakesphorus luctuosus. The sequence goes on along the minus strand of VWZD01006662.1, from coordinate 150,759 downwards.
GCAGCAGCCCCGGCGCAGAGGCACGGACGCACGCGCCGAGACAAGTCTGCCGGCTCCGCCGCTGCTGCTGCTGCTCACCATGGGTGCCGCCGCCGCCGAGCCCCCCAGCGCCATGGGCCTGGTGTCCAGCGTGGTGAACGACACCCTCGAGTTCTACCGCTGGACCTGGAGCATCCGAGGTAACGCGCCGGGGCGGCCCCGGCCCCGCCATCGCCGTGCCCGGCGCCCCCCGCCCGCCGCCACTGATGCGCAGCGGCTCAAAATGGCTCCGTCTCCCGGGAGACGCGGAGCGCGCTCCGGCTCCCCGGGACCGGCACCGGCACCCCCCGCACCCGCCTCTCCTCCGCGCCCTTCTGGGTGCGCTTGGGGGCTTTGTTTGTTTATCGGCCGTAATCCCGGGTAAGGGCCCGGGGGATGCGGGGCATCGCGGCGTGGCAAGGTGAGAGTGTCCCCCCGCGGGCTGGACGGAGCGAAATCCGCTTCCATAGCCGTGATCCTCTGGTTCCCTCTCGCCGCGGTGTGCCTTGGGGTGGTCATACGGGAATCTGATGTCGGAGGTAAGAGAGGCCCTCGGTAATTCGTGCTGGAGCTCCTGCGGCAGGTGGGAGCTCCGTGTCGGCATCCCTGGAGTTCAGCAAACCAAGTGAGGAAATGGTTGTTGCCGTCAATGCACAGGCTTTTCGTTTTATGCTAAGTGTGTCTGGGTCAGTTCTGCTGTTTTTCGTTTTCGTTTTCTGTAATTGCACCTCACGACTGCAGTGTGGAAGATGCTGAAGGACGAGAAAATGTCTTGGAATATGGAGAAATGTGAAAAAGCAGCTTTCAGTGCTGGGACAACAAATGAGGTGGTAACTTGCTGCAGTGACCGGGGGCTCTGGAAGTGTCATTGGTCAGCGTGAATGGCTCTGTCTCGTTGGTCGAATGAAAGGGGTTGCTGCTTTCATAGCTCGTATTGTGAGCAGGCACGAGCAGTTGACAGAAGCATCACTTCTCTCCATGTTTTCCTCGTTTTTTAGTCGTCCACGCAGGGATAAGGTCTAGGCTGTTTTGATTTAAACCTGAAAACACATCGAGCAAAACCGGAGTGAATGCAATTATGAATGTGTTTTGTGGCAGTGTAGCAAGTGGGAATGTGGGGCCTTCATTCCAGGCGGGGAGCTCACTGCATCAGCAGTCTTTGCTTTTCCGCCCCCCTCCCTTCTGCCATCTGTCAGATAATAAATTAATCTTATGTTATAGATGGAAGGAGCTCACTTTTTTCACAATTTGCTTTCCCATAACTTATGTGGTTTGCCATATTTTAAAAATTAAGCCTGCCTGTGTAATTTTCTCTTCTGTATTTAAAAACTACCAGAATATGAGAGCAAATAAAAATGCTTACAGCAGCACTGCATTGTAATTTACCAGTGTTTGCTCTCTTTCTGTGCCTCTTGCAGAGTACCATTGTTCACAGACTGCCAGGTAACCCATGAAAGGGATGCTGTCCTAGCCAATCAATAGCATTTTCACATGGATATTGAAATAGATGTGGGTACAAAGTTGGTGTCCTTATGGATCACTTGATTTCTTTGGAAAAAGTACTTTCAATTCTGATATGTTTCCTGAACTTTGAGCATGTTATTTAAGTCTATACATAGACCATGTTTGTTGTAAGCAAAAATGATGAGAGAAAAAAAAAGAGGGATGAAAAAGCAAGTAAATATAAAGAATGTAACAATAGTGTAACTAACAGTGATACTACATGTAGAGCAGTTTCATTTCTTCCTTCTGCTGCTTTGGAGAACCTTAAGTAGTATTAGGGTGACATTGTGTTGCTGTCTAAAATATGCTCAAGTGTTACTAATTTACTAATGCAAACTTTTCAGTTTTTGCTCTTAAGTTCAGTAGTGTTGCTGTTAACACAGGATTCCATTGTAATGAAGTAATCAATCCTATTTTGTGAAAGAGGTGAAGTGTTTCTTGTTCAAATTCTGAATTTCAGTAGGTCCCTGCAAGGCTACCTTTGGGTAGAGCCTAAGTCACATGAAAAACATGCTACAGTTCTTGTTTGTACCCAGTAGTATGTAAAACAAGGTCGTAGTGTAGTTTTTATGGCCAGTTTCTGGATAGGCAAAACATGGAATATCTGACATTGTAGTTACAAGTTAGCTCTGGATAAGAAAATCTCTTTCACGAGGTAATGCTGCGTGGCTGTTAAGTGAAATCATTTCTCAATGCATGAAGTTCTGCTCAGTCTGCTGCTTTTCTGCATGTGTCTTTGTTCAGACAAAAGTAATTGTGTCCATTTGTCATGTCTGAGTATGTAGCATCCTTCCAGTATCTAAAGGTGGCTGAAAGGAGAGATGGAGAAGGACCTTTTACAAGGGCATGTAGTGAGAGGATTCGGGCTAACAGCTTCAAATAGGAAGAGGGCAGGTTTAGATCAGATATTAGGAAAAAATGCTTTACTGTGAGGTTGATGAGACACTGGAACAGTTTGGTCAGGCAAGTTGTGGATGCACCATCCCTGGAATTGTTCAAGGCCAGGTTGAATAGGGCTGTGAAAGTCTAATGGAAACTGTCTCTGCCCATTGGCAGGGTGGTTAGAACTAGATGATATTTAAGGCTCCTTCCAACCCAAACCATTCTGTGATATGTTAAAATCATTAATTCATGCTGTTATGTGAATTCATGCAATTCACCTTTGTGTCAAGAGCTATGACAGTGATATTGCTCAACAGAAAACACAAATTATGGCATGCAAGACCATTGCCTAATGTTCAATATCATTAAATAAAAAACTATACCACGCAGCAAAGTTGCACAACAAATGATGCCATGCAATAGCATTACACAAGAAATCATACTGAAACACTACTACACAGCAAAATTACACAACAAAATGTGAAGAAATTTTATTCCCACTACTACTCCTACACTTATTCTCTCCAGTTCCCACTTCCATTTTTTATTGGACACCCATCTGTCTTTAGCCCTATTCTCAGTATTCAGCAGGATTGTCCTGACAGCAGGTGTTTTGTCCTGCTGCCTCAGACTCCTGTGATGAAACTTGTGTAGGACTGTGCCAGAATGTCCCACTGAGTCTTGTGTTGCTTTATTTTTGCACGTTAAGGATTTGATCTTTTTCCTCCCCTGCTTTGTACTATTTTAAAAGCAACTGACCTTTTCTGAGACCAAAAAGAACCCCAAAAGGCAGAGTATATTATGAGTCTGTCTGGATTTTGTTTGCATGATGTCACCATTGGGTTTTTTAGCATTGACCATGCTGTCTAAAGCTGTTTTGTTAGTGTTTTGGGGGTTTTATGGTCTTCCTTTTTTTTTTTTTAATCTTCCATTTGGGAATAATAGTGGTGTTCTGTGCCTTTTTCCTCTTATGTATATCAAGTACCTTTTCAGCCTTACCTTAATGTTTCTGCTTTTTCATTTGTTGAAAAACTACTTTTTCTCTCCTTCCTTGACTATGGCTTTTAGTCCCCTTTCATGAAAGTCTGAAATCCATTGTAACCATGTATTGACCTAGAAGGCTGAAGGACAGACATCATTTAGGAAGCCGTGAACTTCAAGGAGAGATAGAAAGGTCAAAAACATGGTCTTAGCAGTCATCAGGAGAAAAAAAAAAAAAAGAAAAAGGTGGTCGGAAGAACAGTTACTATCAGGAAGGATGATCTAGGAATTCCATGCCCTTATTTCTGTAAGGGCACGGGACCGGTTCCATGTAATAGCTAGGGCAGGGCTTCCTTCTTTCTCTCAGCTTGGGTAGCTGGTTGGGGTGAGATCTGCCAGGAAGGATTAAGGATATGATTAGATGACTGAGCAAATGACTTAAAGGGAGGTTCCAGGCTGAGTCTAGGGGAACTATTAAGATGAGTAACTTGGGACACAATCCAGGGAAGAAGAACATGGAGATTTCAGAACTTGGGTGAAGACCATTGACAGTTGGGGAAGGGGAATAGGATGCTGGGGCTTGAAAAGGAGACTTGTGAAATGCTGTACAAGAAGATTTGTTTAGAGGAACTAGTTAATTTGAATTTTTTGAGCTAAAGAGCAGAAAACTTTACTGACTGTGGGTGAGAATGATTGTTCTTGGAGCTGAGAGTTTAAAAGGAGGCAGGGCCATCCCGGGCCAGGTGGGACTACTTTGGAACAGCAACTATTTACAGCTGTTGCAGTTAATAAGATTACAGACTTTTTCCATCAGTAGGAAAGGAGACAGGAGAAAGATGCAAACTTTCACTTCAGTGGTAGGATAGTCTTCTACACAGCATCTGGTTCAGGAGCAGTATTAGTTGTAGTTTTTATCAGTTGGATCAGAAGCATAAGTCAGTGAGGATGGAAAATATGAGAAATCTACAGCTTCTTGCCTAAAGAGTGAACCAGTGTAGCAGCTTCCATGAAAATACAGATTGCCATAAAAATTTTTGCCAGGAAGATCTTGGGACTAATTTAAGAATGCCCAAAAAGTTCAGGTTCATTTTCTTTTTCAGTCCAGGGAACAGAACTGGAACAAAATGAGTTTCTTCTTCCCTCATTTCTTTCCTCATGCAGAAACCAACTATGGCCAAAGGATCTTGAATGTTTGTGTTTGAGGAAAGCTCATTGGGGTAGTTAGCAGACCACTCTGAGTTCATGTAGTCCGTTGTATTTGAGGATTTGTTCCAAAGCTGGAGGCAAGCAGAATCCCAGTGAAAGTTCTTCAGAGAGTGTTGATGGGGAGAGAGAATGAAGCCTGTTTTACAGAAACAAAGCAAAATGTGTTCCTAAGCTTTTGGAGGGCTGACTGAGCATCAGAATTGGTGATTTGGCATAATACTTGTCTTGCAGTCACAATTTTCTTCTCTAGGGAACAGTTTTTTTCAATCTGTGACCATGACTAGATAAAACACAAGGATTAGACAAGAACACACCAGAAACAGGAGAAGCAGTGTAACTGGGCTTTACAGTTTGGGGGCAGAAACACAAATTAAAAAATCTGTGGCAAAATCAGCACTTGGAGAAATCGATTACAGAAGTAAGGAGGCTGCTGTCCAACAAAATGAACAACAGAAGCATCCCAATATACTTGGTTTCACATTTAGTTGCTTGTCACTGAAGGGAGGGACTTTATTAGTGAAGAAAAAACACATAGTAGTATTGAAGACAATTTGCTGGGAGTCTGAGGGAAATACCACCCACTTTTCCTCACCAGGAGAATTTTATCAGATTGCAGCACTAGAAAAACATAATCAGAACTAAACAGATACCCAGCATCTTTGGAGATGGAAACATCATTCAGATAAGTGCATTACTGAAGTGGAAATGTCTGCTTGGAGATTTTGGATCACTAGACTTTTAGAACTCAATCATGAGGGAGTAGCATTAAGAGAAATTAACGCTATGGACAAGGACCTGAGTTGTGAGTGGTAGCCTTCTCTTTCCTGAAATGAAGATGATGTAAGGGTCACCTGCATCTCTCAGCTCCAGCAAAGAGTTGAAACAGAAAAAAGCTTTCAAAGAGCACCAGCAAGAATATGATACAAACTTCTGTTGGAACAGTCATCAGCATATTCCAGAAACAAAGGAAATGTGTAGACAAAATCACAAAAGCATAATTGAACTTTTTAAAATTCATTTTAAGGCTATGTAGATAGTGTGTCTTGAAATCTTTGAAGAAAATAAGGTATTATGAATACTCTTAAAGGAGAATCCATGGGAAAAGAACAGGATACAGCTTTATACAGAATTTAGCCAAGTTGATTGCATGACCTTAGTACCTACTGCAGAAGGCCAAATAACTAGATGTTTAAAACTGTGGCACATGGTAAATTGCTGCTGTGAAATTTTCAGCAGATCATTTTCTCTGCTGAGGCTGCAGTGCTTTTAGTGAGGTGCAAATTAATATGTGGTCCTGGAGCCACGTGCTACAACCAGAGGTGAAGAATTCTTGAGTAGCTGAAATAGTTGTGGTATGAAGCAGATGGATTAGTCCTGGAGAGTCCACTGGTTACATAAACTGAACAAGAATAGGGGCTGAACTCTTGCTTTTAAGGTAGCTGTGTCTAGTTGGAGTAACTTGACTAGAAGTTGATTGTAGTAGCCTCTCTGTATTTATGCTGTGCTGAGCGTGAAGAGGCATGTAGCAGGGCTGTGGTTATAGCTATGGAAGACCAGAAGGGGTTGTATTTGAGGCAGCTGTGCTGTGCTGTCCTGTGCAACCAGGGGAGATTGTCAAAGGCTGCATAAGGACAATTAGTAGAGAGAGGTGTAGGAAGCATAGGATGTAGTTCCTTTTAAGGTCTTGTAGATCAGGAACCATGAGGAGTGGGTGAGGCAAGACTCCACTTTTTCCTCTGCCAGTCCAGGCAGGTTTTTGGAGTTACTTGATTCACATGGATTAAGAGAGCACTTAGATGAAAGGTGAATGAATGAAAAGGCTGTAAAGGTGTATGGAGAGAACTTTCAGAGGAAGAATTTGCTAGGATGCAAGACTAAGGAAGGAGAAAAGGCTGTTGTGCGTACTGAAGACTTTTTAGAGGTAAGGCAAGTGGGGTTGAGTGAGTGCCTAAATTGCCTGAAAAACTGGAGCTAAAGGAGAGTTCATTTATCTAAAATGAATTGGCCATTAAAAGAATGAGACCTTTGACTTTTAAAGAGTGTTGGTATGAGGGGAGTGTGCCTGGACCACGGAAGTTGAAATACTGTGATTTTAAGGACAGATCTGATCCATGAGGTAGGGCTTCTCTGGCTGATAAGTATATGACAGGGCTTTGCTTTCTCAAGCTGTGTTTGGAAACCAAATTGGAGCTACCATTGTATTTCATAAGGAACTCTTTGAATGGGACTATGTGACTGACATCTCCTTTAGGAGGATGTAGATGCTGAATATACAGTTATCAGATCTCATTTAGGTGACAAGTGGGTACAACGATAGTCAATGTTGTCAAGACTCAAGTGCTTTTGAGCATCTGAACTTCAGAGTTTTGTGGCAAGGGAAGGCAGCTCTGAAATTCAGTCTTGCCCAAGACTTAGATGTCAGCTCTGTTGGGGTTTTGAGTATTGCACTCTAGATTGTAAGCAAAGCAATAAGTAGCTGCAAGGCAAGCCTAGAGATGAATTGAGTGCAGCATGGCTTGTATTTGATCCTTTTGTGTGTACTTGGATCTCAAGATAAGCATGAGCTAGTTTATCTTTCTCTCCTGAAAGGGGAGAGAGGAATAAGCTACCTGTTTGCCTTGCATTTGATGTGAGGTAGTGGCACGCCTGTGAGCATTAACTGCTCTTTGTTTTGTCTTACTTATTTGCCTGCAACCCAACTTGTAAAGAAGTTAATGATCAAACCACAGAAATTATTCAAGTAACTCCCACCACAGAGTGTTCACTCTCTCTATGGCATCATGTCTGCTTGTACCCTGGGACTCTTGCCTTGTACTGCATTTGCATGGCAAGGTTCTCATAGTAGGGAGGCTATAGGAGTGGCTTTTCTGAGGAGCTGCCCATGCCTGACAGAGCCAATGCCAGCCAGCTTCAAAGTGCACCTGCCACTGGCCAAGGATGAACCCTCTGCGATAACAATCATATCCTGGGCTGCATCAAAAGCAGCATGGCCAGCAGATCGAGGCAGGCGATTCTGTCCCTCTATTCCACTCTCATGAGACCTCACCTTGAGTATTGCATCCAGCTCTGGGGTCGCCAACACTGAAAGGACATTGACCTGTTGGATCGAATCCAGAGGAGGGCTGCCAAGTTGATTAGAGGCATGGAGCACCTCTCCTATGAGGACAGGTTAGGAGAATTGGAATTGCTCAGTCTGGAAAAGAGAAGGTTTTGTGGTGACATAATTGTGTCCTTCCATTATCTGAAAGGAAACTAATAAGGGTGTGTAGTAACAGGAAGAGGGGGAATGGCTTCAGAGAGAATAGGTTTAGATTAGATATTAGGAAAAAATTCTTTGCTGAGGGTGGTGAAGCACTGGAGAAGATTGCCCAGAGAAACTCTGGATGCCTCACCTCCGGAGGTGTTCAAGGCTAGGTTGCACGGGCCCCTGACCAACCTGGTCTAGTGAAAGGTGTCCCTGCCCATGTTATGGGGGTTGGAACTGGATGATCTTTAAGGTGCTTCCCAACCCAGACTGTTCTGTGATTCTATAACATATTTAAGAGGAGAAAAAAAATTGGCACAGAATAAATTGCAGCCAGAGAAGGGAGGAGTGGGAAGAACACGTAAGGCAAACCACTCTGCAGACACTGAGGTCAGTGAAGAAGGGGGAGGAGCTGCTCCAAGCACCAGAGCAGAGATTCCCCTGCAGCCCATGGGAAAGACCATCATGAGGCAGGCTGTGCTCCTGCAGCCCGTGGAGGTCCACAGGGCATCAGGGATCCTTAAGGCTATGGGGAAGCCTCATGCCAGAGCAGGTGGATTGCCTAAGAAGGCTGTGACCCTGTGGGAAGCCCATACTAGAGCAGGCTCCTGGGAGGACTTGCAGACCCATGGAGAGCAGCCTGCTCGGAAGGACTGCACCCTGTGGAAGAAACCCACACTGGATCAGTTCATCAAGACCTGCAGTCTGTGGGAAGGACTCAAGCTGGAGAGGTTTGTGAAGGACTGTCACAAACAGGGAGGGGAGGTACCCCATGCTGAAGCAAGGGAAGAACTCCCCCTGAGGAGGAAGCAGCATCAGAAACAACATTTGAGGAACTGACTGTAACCCCTATTCCCCATCTCCCTGTGCCACTGGCAGGAATGAGGTGGAGAATCAGGAGTGAAGTTAAGCCCAGGAAGGAGGGAGGGGTTAGGGAAAAGGTGTGTTTAAGATTTATTTTACTTCTCAGTATACTACCCAGATTTCGATTGGTAATGAATTCAGCTAATTTTCCCAAGTCTGTTTTGTCCATGACAGTAATCTGTTGTGATCTCTGTGTCCTTATCTCAACTCATGAGCCTTTTCTTCTATTTTCTCTTCCCTGTGCAGCTGAGGAGGGGAGTGATTGAGAAGCTTCCGTGGGTACCTGGCCTCTAGCCAGGGTCAAACCACTACATTCCTAGTTTCACTCCATCCACCTCCCACATGTACTCCTCTGTTTCAGCAAAATCGTGAACTGCTGACTATTTCTCTGTTTCCATCTTATCTTCTTATCCCTGTTAGCTCTTTCTGCTATATCTCTAAAGTGTCTTCTTCCAGGTCTTGTGTATGTTATGCCTACTTTACATGCTTGAACATGGTCTGGTTCTCCTTTCTTTTTTTTTTTTTTTAATCTGCTTATAGATATCATCTCTTTGTTTCCCTCTCCCAATTATAACCAATATGAGAGATTGCTTCATTGCTTTCTTAATGCTCAGAGTGGTGCTAGAAGGAGAGAATTTATAACCCATGTCTTTCACTTTTTCTGTTGAGCCCATAAATCTCTAGGCAGTATTTTATGTTCTTCTATTCTTAGAGCATCATTGTAACACCTTGTTTTTAAATGGTTTAACATACTTTAAAGAAAAAAAAAAGTACAGCTGTTAAATAGACTATCTGGGCTGTAAATAGGAGACATCATAAGCATATTTTCTGTGTTTGCATTTAATATTGAGTGGCTTGCCAGGAACAGATGTGCCCATTAGGTCAGATCTTTTTCTACACTGTCTAATCCCCACTTCAGTGATCCATGAATTTTTTGATCAAGAGTGAAACTTTATTGCGGAAACCTTTAAAGAAGCTTAGCCATGTGTTAACATGAAGGTAAGACAACTGTCGAAGTGAACAGACCTGGTTGTATCAGTGGTTTGGGCATGGACATTATGTAGCTGCCTAACTGATGATGTTGCTGTTCTACACTTAGTGAGTGAAGGATTCGGACACTGGTCATTCTTTTCATCGTCTTTGGGTTGAAAACATTTTGTCATTCAGTTAGTATTTTGAAAATTAGCATTTCAAATTTTTTTTTTTTGGTGTTGGGTTCCTCACCCCTAATTTGTCAGGTTTTTTCTGATGTTAAAGGCATGTTACGGAATTAAGTTCTAAATGTTTTACAGTGTTTTTTTTCCTTTGGAGGCTTTGACTGATGTATTTGTGTTAGGCTAACAGAAGACCTAATGTACTCACAACTGTAAGATTTATTTCTGCCTCTGAACTTTGAAGAGCTAATGCATTTCAATAACTCCTTTTGTAGTTTTAAATCAAAACAAAATCCCCACCTCATTCATCCTTCTGTAAAACTGAAGCGATGAGGAGCATCCTTGTGGTGATGCAAACAGAAAAAACAGGTAATTTATCAGAGAGATTTCTGTGCAACTTCTTGCAAATGTTCTCTGGTAGCTTTCTGCTATTTTTAGATAGTTTCCACTTGCCACTGCTGGTTCCATACATGCTCCAACACTGCGTCTAGGAATCTCTAAATGTTCATCTGCAACCCCAAATTATTCTGTGTTACAAGAGCAGCAATGTAAGTAGTTTATGTCTGCAGTGTAGTTAAGCATCACTATCCCTCTGCTGTGTTAGCACATTAGCAAGGCATGTATCAGTGCTGAATTTACTGTCCCGTGTATGCTGAGTATGTAACACGTCTCTATAGTGGATAAGACCTTGCAGAGTTATTATTAACAAACTATGGTTAATAATCCTTCATGTTTTTGAAGATTTTAGCTTTAAACTGAGGGAACCCAATAAAAATAGCTGTTTATAGAGAAGGTAATCATGTTCTGTGATCATCCCTTTCAGCATTATAAAACCCCGGATGGGCCAATAGTCTAATCTGTTATTGCAGCATTGAATATCCATAAATCCTGTGTTTGTGTTACTGATTAGTGATACCCCTACAACTATTTTCATAGCAGCAAATCCCACTGCTTTTGTGTGAAATAGTGACATCTCCAGTCTGAGCTCTGAGAGGTCGTTTTGGCGGAAACCAGAGAAGTTTAAGGAAGTTTCAGTAAGGAAATCACAGTAGAAGGAAAGCTTGATGAAGCGTGTTTTCTGCGCTACTTTTATTGCTTTGGAAATATAGAGACATGGGCCAGATCATAAAGTCTGCAACAAGTTTATAAAATTGTATCATGTGCCTAAATTGGTTTTTTTGTTTGTTTTCATCTCTACTCCACAACATACAATATCTAAGAAAAGGCATGCAAGTGTCACTGCAGTAGGCATGCATCTTGCATTTGTGATGTTTGGAAAAGTAAGATTTGACAAACAGAAGCCCTCAAGGCATGAAGCATTTCTTTATCTTGTGTAAGCTTTCATGAGGATTATATGTTTATTGTTCCTTGAAGCAGAGCATTTGCACTGTATCCACAGGTAATCATAATCAATGGAAGAGATAAATCAAATATAATTCAAGCAAGGTAATCACTTTAGACTTGAGAATCCCAAGAGTCAATGGTAAATTGTTGTGTCTCTTGAACTTTGTAATATTTCCATTATTATTCTTGTCTTTAAACAAGTCGATCCTGTAATTGCTATTTACAAGCACAAAGGCAATATGGTATTAGTGATTGAATGATGGGAGTCCTGAGAAGACGAGAATGCTCGTTAGAATAACAGGAAGGCCAGTTAAAATACATCTGGCCTTTTAACAGCCAATTGGGATTAGGCATTCCTGTTACTTTAATGGAAGTTTATGAAACATATGCATATTACAGCTATGTTCGTTAGCTGCAGGAGATGTTGTTCTTAGCTGTGTGGCATTTTGATTTTATGTTGTATATAGTTTTAAAGAAGACTAAGCAGTCAATTACAAAGCCCTGAAATCCAAAACAAAGCCACAGCTGGTTATAGGTGGTTCCTGTTAGTATTGCCTTGCAGTCCTTTTGGTGTTAGGGCAGGCATCTCTTGTTTCTGACTGCAACAGGATTTGTACATGTTTTTCTGCAAACTTAAAATCTGTGGCCTTTGCTGTTTTGTTTTTCAGAGGATGTGCTTTCATTATTCATTGTGCTTGAGGCTGAATGTTTTTATTCTTGCACCTTGGCTTTATGTTTCATGGCTTATTAAAATGACAATGCTTTGCCATAAAATTTTGATGTCTCTTGTTCTTGACCCAAACAAGTTAGTTTGTTTTTGACTAGCTAAAGCTTGAGGACAGGCAAAATACCTAACTCTGATATTTCCACTCATTACTGAAGACCAAAGTAAACTTTCTCTGTACTGTCCTGTTTTGAAAAAAAAAAAGAAGTAAAAATTACGTAAACCAGGTCAGCTGTTAACGCTTTTTTGTGCCAGGTTTTGGGAACTTTTGTCCATATATCATCCTTGGCTTTACCAGTAACATACATAGGAATAAATTCTTGACTGTGAGGGTGGTGAGGCATGGGAGCAGGCTGCTTAGGGAAGTTGTGGATGCCCCATTCCTGAAAGTGTTCAAGCCCAGGTTGGATGGGACTCTGAGCTACCTGGTCTAGTGAAAGGTGCCCCCGCCCATGGTGGGGTTGAAACTTGGTGATCTTTAAGGTCCTTTTCAACCCAAGCCATTCTGTGATACTCATATCTTTGTTTTCTTGCCAGTCATAGCCACCTCTGATGCTCTGACATTATTGTGATAATACAGGATTATTTTGTGAGATAAATCAGCAGGGACTTGATTGGTTCCTTTGAAACCAGTGCAAGGCTGATTTATATCTTTGTAGAGTATCCAGAGAAGAGCCATGAAGATGGTTCATGTTTGGAAAATACGCCTTCAAGTGATTGAGATGAAGTGTTTCTTTAATTAAAACTATTAAAAAAATAAAAAGGCAGGCAGCTGGTGAGTGACCTAATAACTGCTTAAAACTACACAAATGAGGAGGAAAATAATTTTAAAAATGTGTCTTCAGTCTAGCAGAGAAAAGTATAATGAACTAGTTAAAGATCAATCCTAATTCCTTTTGATTTAGAGAGCAGATTTATGCAGAGGGTCTAGTAACATTTTACAGCAAGCTGCTATGTGTTCTACTGGGCTTTCTGCCTCTGAAAACACGTATCCTATACTAAAATGGGACATTCTTCTAAGGAAGATCCCTTAGCTTTTACATATGTTAAAGGAAGTTTCATGGCCTTTGTTTTATAAATGATACTCAATTCCTCCTGAGTTAGGTACAGGTATCTTTGACCCTGTCAGACTCCTTAGAAATACCCATAGTGCTATAAGATTGCAGACATTGCCAAATATGGTACATAAGAAAGAAGCATAAACTAGACATTCCTTGTGTCCCAGTCCTTTTTCTTTCCTGCAGCAATCTGCCTGCACAATCCCTCCTAGGAGGACATAGGCTTTTTTTCTGACTGAAACAATGATGAGGCTATAGGCATGTAATTTTAGTTTGTGCAGCAGCTTCTTTCTACTATCATAGGATTTCTCATAAAAAAAACAACTTGATGACTGAGGTAATGAGTGACACAAAAAGAAGAAATGGCCTCAAGGTGTGCCAGGGAAGGTTCAGTTTGGATAGCAGGAGGAATTTCTTTACTGAATGAGTGGTCAAACACCGGAATGGGCTGCCTAGGGAAGTGGTGGAGTCATCATCACTTGAAGTGTTCAAGAAACAACTGGATGTGCCACTTAGTGCTATAGTTTAGTTGACATGGTGTTCAGTTAAAAGTTGGACTTGATGATCTTAGAGGTCTTTTCCAACCTTAATGATTCTATAATTCCATGAATTGAGGATAAGAGTGCAATGTGTGAAATGAATAATCAGGATCAAAGCAGGTAAATTAATTCAAGCACTGAAGATGTTTAAAAGAATAATTAATTTTCGGCAATATGAACTGGTCTATTAAAATCATAATAAATGAATACAATTTTTTAACTTCTGTAGATGTACAATCCAAAAATATATGGCCTCTCAATTTCACTCTGCAATAGTATTTCTCTATCAGTCTTCAGTCTCAGGCAGTGCAGCCCATATAGTTCATCACAGACTGTTTTAAAGGCTGAGTTTATAGCTCCAGCTGTGGTTCCATTTGTATATTCTGAGGTGTTAGTTAATCGAAGACTGAGCTTTTTTTCATGTAATCTCTACAAGGTGGTAACAGTAAATGTACTTCTAAATTATTCTGATACATTACACAGATTAGTTTAAAAGCCTAGAGTCTAATCAGGTAGATGCTTATTCAAGTTTACTTTTAACTGAGCCAATCTGCAGTGGTTGTGTAGCCACAGTGAACCTTATATTCACTTGTAAATATTTGCATGACTGAACCAGTATTTCTAATACAAATGTAGAAAGACAAATACACTGTATAGAGTATTTCTCTGGAACCAGAAAGAAAAGGGGAGAATGGAGCACTAACTTTCTGCAAAGGGCTCTAGTGTGAAAGCTTTGTAAACATTTTAAGGTGTGTGAAGTTGTGTTTCTCACATGTTTTCTTGTAAGATATATGTTTTCATTTGTAATAGCCTTCAATTACAGTGCTAGTGGAACTAACAAGACATGGGAAATTCTTAGGTAATTGTAACAGTGTAGTTCCTAGAACAGTACTCCAACTAGATATTATTGATTTGCCTTCCTCATATTGTGGAATTAAAATTTCACTCCTTTAAGGAAATCTTTCTTAAATTGGAGATTGGGCTTTGAGAGGACTTCTTGTTAAAATAAAAGGCATGATCTGCAGAGAGCTCTCACAGAAACATTTTTAAACAGTCACCATCATTTCTGCAGTGTCTTTAGAAATGTAATCGGACAGATGGATGTGCTGGATTGGCACTGTAAGTGTCTTTGCGCTGAGAATAGTATCAATAGCTATTAATAACTTTGAAAGTCTCTCCAGATAAATTAGTGAGTAGCTACCTTATAGCAAGGAATGCATATATCGTTAAAGTAAAAATAAGGATTATCTAAGGATTGATTTTGAATCTAATATGAATGCAGGGAATTTAAAAAATCATGTATTTTAGTAATGTAATATTTTCTCTAAAATTAAAAGCAGAGGCATTCACCAGTTGTACTGTTTCAGGATTTCACTTGGTGAATGTCAGAGTGACTGTGCTATGCCCTTGTTTGTTTATTTTTAAAGTTTGTACTTGCAGAGAAAAAAAAATTATCATAGACTAAGCAAAATGCAGGAAATTGAACCATCTAAAATCTTTTCTATTGAAAAGGAAATTCTGAACCACATTTGACAGAAATGTTTGCATATTAAAACAATTATTTTATGTTTCACAGAAGTGATTTTTAATGCTAGCACACCATCACTGCAACCCTATTTAATGCAATCATCTTCACTTGACATCTGTAGTTCAGTATGGGGTAATTATGTCCTCTTTGAACATTACTAGACAGGATATTCAGTGCTTTTCACTGGTCCTGCTCTTGTTCTTGCTTTGAAGGAAAAAATCAGAGGGCTGTGTGTGTATATCCTTTATATGGGGAAATTTAACAAGAAATTCCATCCTGCAAAGGTAGGTATATGTGTGTGTATGTGTATATATATAATATATATATATATACACACACACATACACACACACATGGACACCTATGTAAGTTCTTCTGTTTCTTGTCTTTGCAAGATGAAACCTTAAAAAGTATTTACACAAAATGATGGGAAAACTTTGGGTATCGAAATATATCATACTATTTCCTTACATGATAGTAATCTGTTCTACACTGGATTCATCTTTGCTCTGTGTTTATTCTTAAACTTTTCTCACCTTACCAGAAGAGCACTGTAGTACAGGCTGTGCCACCACAGCGGACATTTTATTTGTGATGGAATTAGAATCTGGGTCTTGGGATTTGAAAGACAAACGCATTAATCCCCTGAAAGATTCAGTCAATCTCTGTCAATTCTAATCAGGTAAAGGCATTGGTCATTTTGCTTCAAAGCAGCTGGAGGGATTTTTTTAATTCAGGGAGCTGGCCTTTTTATTTCAAGCTTATTTCATCTTTCAGGTAAAAATGTCCCTCTTGCATGTGAAATAGTGGAGGATTTAATATGCTCATATGTCCCCTTAAGCTATCACAGTTCTCTGTTATTTGCAGAATCTTTTGTGGTCATCAGCACCAGCTAGTAAGCAGGACACAAAATTCTGCTGGTTTAGCTAAAACAGGATTGGGGGGTGGGAGAGAGGAAGGTGTTGAAGTAGCTTGGAATGTTTGTCACTTAAGCAGATGAGCGAATTTATCTTGGTTTGAAGGAGAGTATCTGAAAAGAAGTTTGGAGCAAGGGTCTGCATATTAATGTGTTTTCTGTGTAGAACATGGACAAGCAGCCTTGCCAGGTAAACTGAAATGAAATTGGTTTTGGAATACTCTCTGTGCAGTAAGAGTGATATATGGAGCTAAAGTGCAACAAGTTACTTTGCATTATCCAGGAGAGATCTTGTGATGAAAAACTTCTGGAATGAATAGCAGCATGTTTTCTGATGCCACAGCCACAGTACTAGTGAAAAATAATCATATGCAGAGTCTCCTGGATGCCCTTAAAATAAATGTAAGGTGGTGTTCTTAGTTAGCACAGTAGGAATTAGAATAAACTGTTTCCTGTAAATATGCTTCTGTTTTGGCCAGGATCTATTCCAGAACTCAACTGCCTACTATATTCCTTCTCGTACAGTGTTTGAAGTGTAATTAGTTGTCCTAAGAGAGGTCAGGCCCCCAAAATGGCAGTCATTCAGATTCCCTGGGCAGTGTGTTATGAGATCAGTGTCAGTAACCTTATGTTTAACTTGCAAATACTGCAAGACTTGTCTCTTGAGATGAGGCTCCAAAAACCATTTACAAAGGGAAAGCAACAGGCTGAAACCATGGTATGGAGGAGTAATGGCAGCTTCTTAGGTGCTCTTATGTTGTTGCCAGAGTTAATGAACTGTATCTCTTGTTTTCTTCCGGTGAAGTTTTTCAATTTGTAATACTTGTGGAAAGGAGGTGGAAGAATTGTTTACAGTGCTGATGAGGCACTAGGCAAAGCCTGCTTGCAGCTGGGCTCTAATTTAAGTTGTCCATTTGTCTTTCTTTTCACCCTCTAGTGAATTCTTGTTCTTCCATCTAGAAATTCTTGTCTTCTGCCATAAAAAGAAATTTGGAATAGCTCATGGTTTCCTGTTTTCATCAGAGGGTATTAACAGCTCCCTGGTAAAATTCAGATCTTCCTTTTCACATTTCTTTGTATGCCACATTAGTGTTTAAGATATCATGAAACACTGTGTTATGTGCCTCTTTATTCTCTTTATATTGCTTACTGCAAGAAAACTGGGAAAGCAACTGTGTCTCTTGCTTCACCTGTTACTTTGCACACTACAGTGAAGTGTGATGTGGATTTGATTAAAACATGGCACATTGACGGTTCCCTCAGTCTTTTAACTGTATCTTTTAACAAGAAGTCTCTTAACAAGGAGAAAAGCATCTCTTAACTGACACCTTTCTTCGTGCTTCATGATGAGTTTTTGCACCAGATAGGTGATGAGATTCTCCATTCCTTTTTTTTTTTTCATGGTGTTATCTTTTAAATTCAGGTGGTAAAGCAATTCAAGCAGAAACTAAAGTGTAAGGGATACAAGTGTATAATAATCGCAGTGCTGCAGTAGGTGGTGGTGTGTGTGGTTCCAGGAACTTGCCAAGAAGTGAAGAGGTAACTGCTTTCTCTCGCTTTGTTAGGTTCTGTTTCCACTGCCTGTGTTTCTACAGTCAGTCTTCTGATTTTTTTGCCACTCCACCCTATACTCTTTGCCCTGTCTTCCCCTTGACTTCTGTTGGTGGCTGTGGCTGCAAAGCTGAATCCCATCATTCTGGCACTGTCAGCCTTGCTTGAGGTTTTCTGTGCATTAGGATGAATTCTCTCTTCTGGTATTAACAGCCATAATGGAAGCAGCTAGGCTGGTTTCTCTTTATTCTTTTCCACTTTTTTTTGGGCCTCCTAGAATCTTACTTGGAGTGTGCAGCTCAGTCATTGTTAAATCATCTTGTTATAAGAAGAATCAGTGTTTTCTGCATGCTCTCTTTCTGTAGTTCATAATACTTGTTGTTTATTAGAAATAGAGAGTTTCATGAAATCTGCTGCTAAAATGAGGTTCTAATTTATTATCTTAAGGACAACAAAGGAAACAAGAAAGAAGTGTAGGAGGAGTAATGGCAGTGCTGCTCTGTAATTTCCTCATTGCATTAGAGTTCCTCATTTCCAAGATAAATAGGGTTTTCTAACTTACTGGTTAATATGCCTGGGATCAGGAATTAATTTATGGTATAGGGATTTTTCTGTCTTTGAGATACAGTTCTCTAAAAGAAACTTGTCTTCTAAGTAAGTCTGTGGGCAGCTGCATTTGTGAGTTTGCCCACAAGTGACTGAAAGCGGGTATTTTAGAGGTCTGAACTTCCCAAGGAGCCCTGTGATGTGATTTCCATATGAACTATAACTGGCCTAAGCATCTGGAAAATATTCCAGTTAGTATTGTAGAGCTGTGCAGTATCTGAAGTTCTGATAGTTATGGAGGAGTTACTTTTTCTCTCTTGCTACAACTCGAGATCAGCCTTCAGGGTAGGGGACAGGCCACATATGACACATGGGACGCCTCGGGCACTAAGTAAGGAGGTGACATGGTAGTCTTGCTTCCCTCCTCCAGCAGAGCCATCCTGTAATCCTACATGTCACCGGTTCAGCAGGCTAAGAGCGCTTTGTTGATACTGATCCAGAACTTAATATAGCATATTCTGGGCTCTGAAGTATGTGTAATGCAACTCTGGATCCCATGAGTGGCTGAAGGAGACTGTAAATAAAACCTTTGTTTCCCATATGTCAGCACAGATTAACTAGAATCATGCCTTTAAACTCTTTTATTTAGTTGTTTTCCAGTAATATTGTTAGTATTCTGTCTGAAGCATGAGCCTGACCTACATCAAATAGCAAAGGTACTTGGTTGTCATCATATGACCTGTATAAAATTATTAGGAGGCTTTCTAATGCCTAATTTTAAAGTAATAAAAGCTACTGGTCTTATCAGTATTTTGCCAGATTTGTGTATCTTTGATTTTTGGTGTTGAATATTTAGTTATGTTGCCCCTGCAGGCAACATTCATCATGAGCAAAATTGTTTTGGAGGAATTAGGGGGTTGAGTTGTGTTTGTACTCACGTGATTCTGTTAGCTTTATTTTTTTGGATTGTAGAACTGGGCAACAGAGCTTGAATGACATAATGAATCTGTGTGTGAGGTAATGTGATATAGTGGTTTTTTTTAAAAAAGCTATTTTTCTTTAACCTTCCTAGAAAGAATGAGTGCACTGTATTTCTACTAGCTGATGCATCTAGTCCAGGAGAGAATAATACTTAACAAATTCAATGCTTAAGTGATGATGAAACATATTTTATTCACACCTTGTTGACTCTTTGTGTTTGCTTCATCCCCCCAGACAAACGTGTCGATGACTGGCCCTTGATGCAGTCTCCATTCCCAACACTGACTATAAGCACTATTTATCTCCTCACTGTCTGGCTGGGTCCCAAATGGATGAAGACGAGAGAGCCCTTCCAGTTACGCTTCCTGTTGGTTGTTTACAACTTTGGAATGGTTCTGCTCAACTTCTTCATTTTCAAGGAGGTGTGTATGTCCTCTTGCAAGAGGGAATTCTTATTGAAGTTTGAGGATGTCTGTGGGTTGCAAAATGAAGATAATTGTCTTGCCTATTTATGATGTCTGTCGAGGGTGAATGTTTTGCACAGACTTTTAAAGATGACTTTATCTTTGATGTGAGTATTTCTATAGCTAGGTACTTTCTGTTTGGGAATAAATGCACTAAATGAGTCTATAAGAGAAAATTTATATACTAACTCTTCCAAGTTCTTCTTAGACTTATGTTAGTCTAAATACTGGACAGAATAAGTAAAATCCAGAGAGGTTTAACACTTGTAACTTTTTTTTTCATTTTAGTAATCCTAAAGGGTGTCAGAATGCATCTTGTTGGAAATTGAGCTGTTTGTTTGTCTTTAACATGTGTATCATTTTTAGAAGTTCAGATGTCCATTGTCTATAGTGAGGAAAAGTATCTGTAGGTTATCTCTTAGAATAAGAATAAAAATGAAGTGAACTATATCTTTAAATAAGAATAAATGGGTACAGTCTTATAATATTAGATTTGAAATGTTCCAAGTGTGTTAATTTTAATAAATTTCTGTTGCTGCATTTTTCCTGTTAGGTTTTCTGTACAGAGAAAAGGAGTAGTAACAGTGCAGTGGATCAGCTCTGTAGTAGTAGCTAACTGGGATTTTACTTAACAGTTTGGTAATTATTATTCAAGGTAGCTGTACAGAATATGGCTGACACGTGAGCTGCTGGACTGCTCATGTGGATCAAGAGACATCTTCCTGGAAGACCTCAGATCATAGATTTGCAAAATCTGTTTCTAGAAGTAAGCAAATGAACAGAGCAGTTAAAAGTACAGCACTGAAGAACCCTCTGGGGGGTATGTTCTGTACTTTTGCCAGGAAAGCCTGGCATATCTGATGATGATCTGCATATTGACCCTTTCTGAAGGCTTCTATAATAAAATAATTTAACTGATTTCAGCCTCTTTTTAAGGCATGGTTCAGTAAAATTGTAGCTATCACACCTCAGTCATCATTTTATCTGAATTGTTTCCTTGGACTATTCAACTAAGTAATAAAGTACTACAGGTACAATTTAATGCTGACACCCAAGGATAGTTGTGGGAAGAAGCTAAGTCCAATTATCTTGGCAGGTTAAAACTGTAACTCCTCTGAAATGAATGCTGCAGTATTACTGCCATGCCTGTCTTTTTCACATACTCTTTTAAATGGGTTTGTTTTATCCATAAGCTGAATTCTACCAAACTTGTTGTCAAACAGCTTTCAAACCTGTGTTGCTTATAGGATAATGTGATTGTGGCATTTCAAAGTCACTGAATTGACATGATAATGAATGACAAATTCATATTTGCTGATAATGCTGAAAGCACATAGTTTTAGAGACAGAGGTTCTAATTTCTTGCTCTCTCAAATGGTAAGTTGTTATTCAATGGGTGTTAAGGCTGTGGGCACAGCATTTACAGGAAGTGTCTTTTCTTGATCTTAGAGACTGATAGAAGAGTTGAGCCCTTTGCAAGGCAACTTCTGCTTCCGTCTATGTGAGGTTTACAATACCACTGTACTAGTGTTGTGATTCACATGAGTTTTAATGGCATTGCTATGAGTAAAATGATAGAGTTTGTGTTTTGTGAATGACTGTAAAGTTTCCAGACACTCCTGAGAATAGAATTTTAATGTAAAATCACATTTAAAGGCATTTCAATCACCATCCTGGATAGCAAGCTGTTTTGTTCATCTGTGGTAAGCTATGTTAAATTTAAGTCCATAAAGCTGTGTGAAGTTGTCTAGTCCAAGACTCCCATACATTGGATTCAAATTCAGGTTCAAATTTGGAGAAATTTTTGCTCAGAACACACAGGAGTGCCTGTATGTTGGGATGTATAGACCCTATTTTGCCACAGAATACTGACTTTCTTTTTCTACTTTGAGACAGTCTTGTGAAGTCAATTTACTGCCTTTTGCCAAGTCAGTCAAGTTATCCAGTAGGTTGCAGTAGAGATTGGTTGGTTTCTGTAACAGTGTGGACTAAACTTTCCTTGCTCTTCCCTAATGGTATCAAATGTGCTCATGCCTGTGTGGGACCACAGTGGAGAGTAGTGGTGTTACAGCAGTTTGTAAATGGACATGGATGATGCAGAAGTAGTTTCATTTCTTTTCTAGGATAATTTCTGTGAAGAGTTCTTTAATTTACTTAATTTAAAAGGCATGTGCAGCAAATAAGTCCAGAGCTTCACAAGGTTTTGTGTGTTGTTTTGGTGTTTTTCTGGATAACTCTTGTCTCTGCATCTGATTGCACTCCTAGTGCTGTGTGAAAGATGAGATGCCAATGTAAACTCAAATTCAGTCTAAGTAAGATGAGAATCAGGCTAGTGGTAAGAGTAGTCAGTGCCTACCCATGGGGTTTTTTCTGAGATCTTTCTGTATAGCTCTTTACTTTCACAGCTCCCAGTTTACAGGTAATGTCTGCTTCAGTGCTGTCTCTCTAACAGGGTGGGATTACTTGACTTTAAACAATGTTGGATCATAACATTTATGAATGTCAAGACTAGAAATATTGTTTTGGATAAGTGTACTTCTTCCAGTGGAAAGTTGGTCAAATGTCAAGTTCGTTTTCTGCTGTCCAGGTTTTTGCAACATGCTTGGTTTGGAGTGGCCCTACAGAAGCATTTCATGTGTTTCAGGCAATTTCTGTTGGCACAAAATGAGGAACTTTTCTCCATCCATTTTCTCTCAATGTGTTTTGTGGGTGCTCAGATTTGGCTTTTTTTTTTTTTCTGGATTGTGATTGGTATACCATGTTAAAAATTTTAGGTCCAAATTATCCAATCCCTGTCACTTGAACAGAGTTCTCTTGAATCCACTCTGGGAATAGCATTTCTGTCAATTGTAATGAAAGCAATTAAGTACTTTCTGACTCTGAAGCTAGAGCCATCAGAAAGAATGCTGGTGTTTGAATAGCTCAAGGTCATACTGGAATTCATAGTAATTTGTATGAGGCTGTAATTATCTGGGTAGACAGATGCAGAGAGAAATGAGTATTTTCTATTTATAAGAAAAAAATAAGTAGTGTGTGGCAGCAAGTTTTAGTACTAAATATTGGCTTTCTCCAATAGTATTCTCAGGGCTAATAAAGATATTTTAAATATTTCTGTTCAGGTAAGTTGGAGGTAGCAAGAAACTTGCTGATAATTGTTCTAAATGTGTTTTATGTAGTATCTTTTCCCTCATGTGTGACCTTAATATTTTCAGCTGTTCTTGTCATCAAGAGCTCGAGGGTACAGCTATGTCTGCCAGACTGTGGATTATTCAGACAATGTTTATGAAGTTAGGGTGAGTATTTCCTTTTGTATATTTGTGTATGAATGTGTGTAATGTATAGCACCCCATGCCAGTTTAAGTCTTGCCTGATAATAGTGTTTCACAGTTCTGCTGTCAGCCATGACTGCATCCCGTTATATTTTCATAGACCACTTCAGGTATGACTACACTGTACATAGGTTTAATCAAAGTGCATCAGCATATTTGCATCACCTTTCATCTGAGTGC
>VWZD01006662.1:0-127524 GCA_013396695.1 Sakesphorus luctuosus | reverse complement strand
CATAAACTGTGGTTGTACTTCAGCCATACTGATGAGGCAACTTTTTGTCTCCTTTACACATCTTTGGCTTCATGAGTTCTTACTGGCTTCTGGTGAATGTATTATCAGTACATTTCATTGTAGAATCTTAGATTTCAAATATGTGGGGTTTGGGAAACATCCAAATTAAACACAAAGTGCAGATGCGTGTTAATTTTTGAGTAATGCTGGTGATTAGCTCATGTACTAAGCCTTATCTTCCAGCAGAGCTGACACTTCAGAATCTCTCAGCTGTTCATGCAAGTTTCACTTACAGATTAGAACATGTTCCTGAAAATGTANTTTGTCTGCATAAACTGTGGTTGTACTTCAGCCATACTGATGAGGCAACTTTTTGTCTCCTTTACACATCTTTGGCTTCATGAGTTCTTACTGGCTTCTGGTGAATGTATTATCAGTACATTTCATTGTAGAATCTTAGATTTCAAATATGTGGGGTTTGGGAAACATCCAAATTAAACACAAAGTGCAGATGCTTGTTAATTTTTGAGTAATGCTGGTGATTAGCTCATGTACTAAGCCTTATCTTCCAGCAGAGCTGACACTTCAGAATCTCTCAGCTGTTCATGCAAGTTTCACTTACAGATTAGAACATGTTCCTGAAAATGTAATGAAAGTATGGTGTAGTCTAAATACATTTAATCTTCGTAGCACAGTTCAAAAATTGTTTGTCTACAAGGTGGCTGTCCATGGATAGTATTACTCAAAAGCTTGTGCCTGTAGCAGGGCTGGTAGTGAGACAGAAAGATTTGAGTCTTGCACCTTATGTATAATGGCTGATATTGCAGAACAACTCTGAAGATTTTATTGGCCTTATGGTAATTGCCAGTCTTTTACCTTTGCCAATGCTGTGCTCTCACTATTTTAGTCACTAGAATACATCTGTTAATAATCTTGTTGCAAAACAAAATCTAGCAATGTACAGCAAGTGCTTGAAAGGTTTGGGGTTTTTTAATAGGTAAACAAAATACAATGCTTTTGTACTCAGCTGAATGACATTGAAGACTGGTATGACATACATTGACAGAATTTTTATAGTAGCTAAGCACAAGAGGTATGACTATTAGTGTGCAAAAATTGGTTTCATAGGCTCAATTCCAGGTGCATTTGTTTGTGGGAGGCAGTGGAGAGGTCAGGCCTGCTCAAAAAAATTATAATTTCTTTTGTTTGTTATGGCAAGCAGAGCATTATTATACAATGAAATAAAGGCAAAATGATCTGCAGACTGTATTTGTAGCATATAGGATGTCCAGAAAAGAAGGATTGCTCTAGCAGTATGTATATACTCTTTGGATTTCCTGACTTTTTAGTTTTATTTTTGTTTCAAACTTGTGGATTTGCATAAAATTTTATTTCTGAAGTTTTAAGATCTAGGCTATTCAGTTTTCAGCTGAGGGAGTTGAGGAAGCAGGGAAAATTGAGTGGTCTCAAGTTGTTACAGCAACTGTATAGTACACTGTTAGTCGAGAATTTTATCTTGATCATTTTCTGCTAGTTCTGTGGAATGAATTGCTTTATGACACTGTTGAACAGAAAAAACCTGAAAACCTTAAACCTCAAGATTCCTTTTACCATTGTTTTTCATAATATAAACCTGTAAAAGCAATTTTAAGATTTTTTTTGCAGTTTTGAGTTTAGAAGTGATAAACATTGCAGCACATCTCTTGCACCCTTTTAGGTACTAAATGTATAATATTTATTGGCACCAGGTTTTCTCTGAAGATAAATGCTGCACTGAAGCAGTAGAATTAATTACAAATGCAATGACTGTTTGTAAGAGAATGAGTCAATAAATACTGTATTACTCAGATAAAGGAGATTGTGACTAGCTCAAATGGAAACACTGAGCCCAAAAAGCATTATGGAATATGCTTTGGAAAGCAATAGCTTCATATATGACTATTTTGGGGCTTAGAAATCTAGCACAAATATTGAGAAATGTGAATCTAATTGCATATGATGGTCTAAATGGCAGCACAGAAGCCTTGGTATGACCTCTGTTTCTGTCTTTTGGGGAATGTGCTGCTGTCTTGTTGCTATGAAGTGGCAAAATCAAGTGTCCCAAGCTCTTGATCAAAACCATCCTTTGTCCCTCAAGGAAGTACAGAGAGCTGGTAAACAGTTCTCAGAAAAAAAAAAGTTTATGTATCCTGGGTGCCAGAGAGCGTCTTTCCTTTCCTCTCCAACCCTCACCACGTGTCAAGATAGCGAGTCAGAGGTGATTTTAAGGGAACACTGTAAAGGCATGTTGGTGGCACTTCCTCTGTATATTCCAGCAACACTAGCATTTGTAGCTCACAGGTCTCTTAAGTCAGCCTCTTTGTTTTGCCAATTTTAAAGGGGATGTTTTTTCATGAATTTGCCTGTATGTTTTCTTCAACTTTATTAAGCTTCTGTCTTTCACTGATGATTAATTATATAGGTAGTTGACACATAATATGAAGGAGCTGGTCCTCCTACTTACTGTTTTGAGCCTACCTACACCTGTTGA
The DNA here is from genome assembly GCA_013396695.1 of Sakesphorus luctuosus. Classification (NCBI taxonomy): domain Eukaryota; kingdom Metazoa; phylum Chordata; class Aves; order Passeriformes; family Thamnophilidae; genus Sakesphorus; species Sakesphorus luctuosus. Next base: position 124,994 of record VWZD01006662.1, on the reverse strand, counting down.
TCTCATTCAGACTCTCCTGACTGTTGCACAAGAGCCAATGAACTACTGGAGCAAGCTGGGATGAAAATTAGATTCCATAGTTGCAGAAATAAACTTCTTTGTGAAGGATTTACCTTCTGATTATAGTAGGTAGCCACCTTACTGACTGTTGGCAGGAATTCAAGTGTGTTTTGTTAGAAAAAATATGTTCATAGTAGACAAGAAAGAAAAGAGGCAACAAATCTCCAAGAAGGGATTCGGAAGAGCTGTAATGGAGAGCACTCCCGTCTCTGAACCCCAAAGTCACGAGTTTGAGTCTCAGTGGGGACTGTCCCCTGGCAGTTCAATGCCTCCCTGCCATCCCATCCCATCACATCTCGGATGCTCAGCAGGGTCAGCCCCGGTTAGTACCGGGTGCTGTGACAGTCCCGAGGACTTCACTGTCACTGTCCAAGCTCGCTTGGCCGTGGCAGATGGAGTTAGGACTTAAATGGTGGGGCCAGTTCTGCGCACGCTGTGCCTCACCTAAAACATCCACTGCACAGGCTGGAAGGGCACACCCACGTGGGGAGAGCCCTGCCCAAATCTGCATTCGCGCAAATTGGCCATTTTTTATATCTTGGTAAAACTTTTGTTTTGGCTATAGCTTAAGAGTCAAAATAATAAATGCAAAGGGTTGAGGTGTTAAATCGATGCTTTGTAGTACTCTCTTGGGAACTTCAGTATTTGAGGTGATTTTCCCTCTCTGCTTACTTTGGTGTGCCCTTGTTTCTCAGGTCATGGCTCATCTATTTTATTAGCATTTCTGAAAGCTAAGAAATTGGAATATGAAGTTGTGTGAATTGGTGCTTAAATTTAAGTGTGCTGATTATAATCCTGAAGCTGAGCAGTGGTTGTCTTCTGTATTGGAATTGTAATCTGCATTGTTTGTGTTTATATCTAGAGCTTGAGTGGTTCCCACTTATGAAAAAAATCTAATATTAATTTACGTTTAAATTCTGTGAAAAGGGAATGTGACTTAATAAGTCAAGTCCTGTAAACAAAATTCTGTAATTGGGAAAAGAGTTCTCTTTAAAAGCCACTTTAATTTTTCATGTTGCTATGACCTTCCAAGTAGTACCTGTCACTTCATATCCCTTAATGGATAACTGTCCCTAACCCGAAATGAGGAAAGACGGTGCAGAAACAGAGTCCTGTGTTAAAACAGCCCTCCATTAAAAAACCCTGCAGCAGGCAGAGGGCATGGGATTGGTCCTCTTGTTGACCCCCTTAATCCTAGGCTGTAATGTAATCTTTCTGTGCCATCTGGTGTTTTAACAGACTTACATTAGCACATATGAAAATTATCAGAAAAGATACGGTTGTGACTAATATTCATTACAAGAATGTGCATTTTTAATTCATATTTTCTTTTAAACTAAATCTTTCATGCTGTGTCCTAAGAAAGACTACAGGTTAGGTCATGATTTCTGATGCTTTTCAAAAGAAGTTTAATACTAGCCACTTGCTCCTGACATAGCTTACATATCAGTGTATTTTCTATTTTATTTCTACCCTCTGTCACTGATTGCATGCATGGCCTCAGGCAAACTATTTGACTTCTGTTTCATTTTTTTCTATAAGCTAACAATGAAAACATCTGCAGAAATCATGGGAAGAACTGAAATAGATCATCAGTACACTGGTTTGAGAGTAAATGGTAGTAATATTTGATGATAGTAAGAGAGCAAAGAAGCTGACAGGCAAAAAAATCTACATGAACACAAAATGAGCAGGTATCGTCCTGGAAAGAAATAGAAAGATTTTTTAGTTGTTGTTGTTGTTGTTGTTCTTAAGGCAGGTGGAATTCAAAAGGAGAGGAATGAGGTGTGTTAAGTGGCTTGTCCAGGGGCACATACTAATGCTGTGGCATTTTGGGCATGAAACATATGCTTTTTTGTAGGATTTTTCTTCGTTTATATTTTGCTCTATATGCAGTAAATTGGCTTTTTGCTTGTTGGCCGTTTGTTCCCCTGTTTCATTAACAAAAATGTGCTTTTCCTTTATAAAAGATTTTATGGCAGCTTGCTTGTAACTGACCTATTGATTCTTTAAAAGCTTCCCGGAAGAGAGGATCTCCAAAGACCTAAAGTATTGCAGTGCTAGATTGTCATTTTATGGATACAGTCCAAAGTGTTTGTTGTTAACTCATGAGATGAAAAGATGCTTATCTTAATTTATTTAAGAGATGCAAACATCTTTAGCAAACATCTGTAAAAGAGGCTGGACTGTTATGCTGATCTATGGGTGTGAGACAAACCTTGATGTGGGTGTTATTAAACACCTGACTACCTGTCCCAGAGGCATTACTGTACTGGATATTGAGCAACATATATATATATGTATTGATGGTTCTTGCAGCTCATCTGTGTGTCTGGGAACTCCAAGATCTGTGGAAATCACTTTTCTCTCACCAAGCCTCTCTCCAACTTTGACAGATACTAGTATTTTTTGTAGAAAACTGGCAAAATCTGCCTCCTCTTCCTGAGAGCTGAAGTAGGCTAAATCAAACCCAGCAACTGAGGAGGGCATTCATTAACAGGTACATTGAAGTCTGCAGTACAGTGTGCAACATTTACGATATGCAGTCCCTTTGGCAAACTGCAGTCTGCAGTGCAGATCTGCAGCACTCTTCTCCTGTGCTGCTTTTTTGCTTCTGCTGTAATTTCTCCTAAACTGTTCATCAATCTAATTGCGGCTGTGAAAAACTTTCTCTGAGTAGAGATGTATTCCTTTCCCACCAGTTTGGAGAGGTGGAGTACAACACCATGCAGGGCTTGTAGCATTGCTCTGTACAGCTCATTTTTCTGATCCCCCCCTTCTCTCACTCCCCTAACACTACATGTGTAGTTGGGTTGTTGAGAAGGGAAGCTACTCTGTGTTAACTTTTTTTCCTTCTGTCTCCCCTGGAGACTTAGGGGGTGGTAGTGTTATTTCACACCAGGTTAAGGTCAGAAAGTCTTATTTGTCATCAACTGAGTCCTGAAAGACAAGGCAAACCTCTTACAAATAGGTGTGTTGTGACATTGCCTGCTTTCCTCTTGCAGGTGGTACCAATTCCAACTTTTTTTTTTTTTAATTCCCATTTTGTATGTGAGTCACCATCTGGGATATGTTCTAGTCCCACCCTTGCATAACAAGCTAGGTGACTTACCATGCCAGGAACTAGACTTGTTGCTATGCTTTGGGATCTGGAAGGGAGTCCCTACCACCACCATACTCCCATATCATAGTATTAACAAATTGCTGCTCGGAGCTCCTCTTTTAACAATATCTTGATTTCAGCAGGAAGCTATATTTGTGTTGCATCTTGGCAAGATTCACTGTGATGAGTGAATTATAAAAAGAATTTCAGGTGTGTAGCACTGCCCTGTTGGGTAAATGGGTTATATCTGTGCAGATTTTATGGCTCCTGTGGTCTCATTGCTTCTATTCCTTGAATGGCATGGAGCCACTGGGGGAATGCTGCTTTACAGAGTTAGTGAGAAGGCCAGAAGAAGCTGAGGGAATATTGCTCTAAGGAATATGAAATCTGTACTGCACCTGATTTGTAAGAGTGATTTGCTATCTATCCACCAATGTGCCTGTGATACGGAAAGTTTCAATGTTTGCAACTTCATTTTATCATAATGTTTCTGCCTCATTGTTCTGACCACATCAAAATGTTGCCTCATAAGTAGGGGAAGCTCTATGGTAGTCTTCTTCTGCAAAGCTTAGGAGAGAGAACGAAGACACAAACTCCCTATTTAACTGGTAAATTGTTCACAGATGGCATATTTTAACTATACTAGCTCTTTTTAACAGTTATAATTTGTGAGCAGTAGTTTCAGAATAATCTACTTTCATGTCCAGAATAGGTGAAAGGAATGTTGTTTTTGTCATTGTTCTCATACCATTGGGTGCTTGATTATTCCATCTCAACATTTACCAGGATTTGGGGAAGGCAGAGGTATCCTTCTCTTGCAGAACATAGATGGAGAGAGCTTCATTCCATTCAGCTTGGAATCACTAAATTTATGTATTGTCTGTTTTTCATTGCAGATAGCTGCTGCTTTATGGTGGTATTATGTCTCTAAAGGTATTGAATATTTGGATACGGTATTCTTCATCCTGAGGAAGAAATTTAACCAGATTAGCTTCCTCCATGTCTATCACCATTTCACCATGTTCACCTTGTGGTGGATTGGTATTAAGTGGGTTGCAGGTGGACAAGGTGAGTTCCTTTCCTGTCCTACCCTTTTGACTGGGCTGAAGGGAGAATTATTATTGTTTGGGAGCAATGGAAAAAAGTTTCATAGACTTCATTTTATAATATACAAGACTATTTATTAATGCATGCAGTCTCCCTCGTGGGAAGCATGGGGGAGGAAAAGTTAACAGGGCAATAGTCTAATGAATTGCAAAACTTATTTTCTTCTCCTCATGGGCGTCTATTGCAAGCCTGAAGTTCTGCCTTCAAAAGTATCCTGGTTCTGTATGAAACAGAAAGATGTATGTGTCTTTTCTAATTTTAATTCTTGCAAATTTAATGAAGTTAATGGAGATGTCATTATGGCATTGTATCTGAGTTTGAGGTTTGCTTTCTTTTTTATAAAGAGGCTTGTATAAAATTCTGAAACCTTCCTTGGAGGTGAGCCAATAAATATGTCAATTAACTTTTAAAACCTGTTCATAATGACACAAGTCTGTAATTCATTATCAGCGTTTCCCCTCCCATTGTTTCTTTTCTAAAACCTCCATCAAATAATTTTATTATTATTTATTGTATTTGCCACATCCTCCCTTGCCTGTATTTGTACCCTTGTTCCTGGTGTTTTGCCTTTTGTCTCTCTCAAGTTACAAGCTCTGCAGAGCTGAGAATACAGGGAAAATGCCATCTTTTGTTTGTAATGGGCTTTGTAGGCTTATGACACTGAAAATACATATAGTAAACACAAAATACCATATTGTAAACACCAAATTAATATTTTGGGTTTGGTGGTTTTGCTGTTTTTTTTCTGAACCGCACCTATGAAATAAGTTATTGGAGATTGGGTGGTTTCTTGTAGTCTTGCTTAGAAATTCTCTGTGTATCTCAAAAAGCCCTTTCCCTTGCCTTTTTGGAGTTTTCTTGATAAATATCAGCAGTTTTCTGTATAACAGTTGCAACTATTTCTGGATTTAAGTTTTAGTGTTTTCGCACTGCCTCTTAGTTTCTGGATCCTGCAAAAGGAAAAGCAGTGGTTGCTTTTCTACATTTATGTAGCACCAGTGCATACATGTGGATAGATCTGTGTTCTTCTGTTGTCTGGTTGATTGCACATTGCTTACACAGGCAGGTCTATTATAAACTAGACTCTATTACAATGCTCCTGTGGTGTAAAGGAGAGCACACCGGACTCTGAATCCCAAGGACCTGAGTTCGAGTCTCAGTATGGACCATCCGCTGGCAGTTCAATGCCTCCCTGCCATCCGATCCCATCAGATCTCGGATACTCAGCAGGGTCAGCCCCAGTTAGCGACAGTCTAACCGGGGCTGTGACAGTCTCAAGGACTTCACTGTCACTGTCCAAGCTCGCTCGGCTGTGGCAGATGGACCTTAGGACTTAAATGGTGGGGCCAGTTCTGCGCACGCTGTGCCTCACCTAAAAAATCCACTGCGCAGGCTGGAGGGGCACACCCAGGTGGGGAGAGCCCTTCCCAAATCTTCGTTCATGAAGTCTGGCCATACAATACAATTATAACTTAATTGGGTCTAGACCACACGGACATCTGAGCTGTTTGACGTCAGCAGCCATTGTCTGTATTGCCCTAACCTTAGACATTAGAGCCTTTTTGAGCCTCTCTGGCAGTGTGAGAATATCTTAACAAGATACAATGTGTTTCTGTTAAATGGCTTCTAATCTTGACAAAGCAAACAGATCTTAATGTAAATGAAACTGTCATCTTTATTTTCAACATGGAACTTTCTAGAAAATGTTATACTATACACTTACATATTTAAGAATGCTGGGTATTTTAAATCATAAATAAAGAAACTAAAGATGAGTAATTTAGACAAACTCACCTGGCAATGCCCTTCAAGTACTTATAACCATAAGGCTTGTTTTGCTCTGTATGATTTTTTTTGGCATATTTAATCAGAATTCCACATGAGTTTCTTGACTTCTTGCTGACAGTGAACCTTAGGCATTTAAGTTCAGAACATGATACTTTACATTGTCAAATACAGTTTTTAATAATCCTTTAGCAAAACAACAGCAGCTATACTACAACTAATCTGTAATCCATGTTATTTATGTATGTTGATCAACAATCCTATGAAAAGCTTTTGCATAAATAGTTGCATGAAAGAGGTGACATACTACTTGCATGAACAACTACTTGTATCAGCATATGTATTTAACAGTCAGGTCTGCACTATACTACTCAGTATTTTGAAGATGGAATGTTGGCATGCCCTGTACTTTGTAATTTTTACTGTTACATGAATAATACTATATATAAATAGAGAAGACTTTTCTCTTTTTTCCAAAATTAATTGACGATCTTCCCTTCTGTTCTGTGACAGCTTTTTTCGGAGCTCAGATGAATGCATTTATCCATGTCATTATGTATATGTATTATGGATTGGCAGCCTGCGGCCCTAAATTTCAGAAGTACCTGTGGTGGAAACGATACTTGACCATATTGCAATTGGTAAGTAAAATTTCTCCCTGTATCTCAAAGGGTGTTGCCTCTGAGTGGATTTGCATTTGCAGAGCTCTGAAACAGATGCTGCTCCTTCCAAAAATTCTTCTGTCTGACACTCACAGCACAAGTTAGAATACTTCCTGGAGATGGAAGCATTTATTCAATTTCTAAAAAATATGCAGCATAGATAAGAGTTGTGTGAGTTAAAGTCTAATATTTCCTTGCTGATTATTTCAACTGAATTGCAAAAATATGTTCAAAAGGTAGAGAAAATCCAGATCTTTTATTATTTTCTCATTTTCTTGTTTCTGAAAACTGGTACTAGATAATCCAATAAATTTGATGTTCCTGGTCAAGCATAGGTGTGCATACATGAATGTGACAGCCAAATACAGCTTCCTTACCATCTCCCAGTTTAGCAGTTTTCATAACGTAATGCATTGATATAAATTGGTGCGGTCAGACCTAGAGAATATATCCAGACCTTTTTGATTCTATATTTTCTGTCTTACAGGTGCAGTTCCACGTGACTATTGGCCACACAGCAATGTCTATTTATATTGATTGTCCTTTCCCTAAATGGATGCACTGGGGTGTCATTTTCTATGCTATCACCTTCATTTTCCTCTTTGGTAACTTCTACTATCGGACATATAAGCTGCCCAAGGAACCTGTAAAGAATGGAAAAATAGCAAATGGTGCTGTTGCAAATGGAGTAAGCAAACCAGAAAACAATGCAGTGGTGGAAAATGGAAAAAAGCAGAAAAAGGGAAAAGCAAAAGGAGAGTAACTTGATCCAGGCCTTAACCATTGTTGGCAGTGAGGAACCTCCAGTTTGGTTTATAAAAGGAAGAAAAAAACACTATCTGTACCAATTAACCTTAGGTTACTGAAGAGCTAGAACACAGATATTTTCATTATTTATGAAGATTGTTTTAAGAACAACACTAAAGTTGAATTTCTATTGTAATTATGTAATTATCATGCATATGGTCTCTGTGTAAACTTGTAGACTGCTGGTGTTGGTGAATGTAAGGAAGAATTACAGTTGATTCCATGTTTAGCAGTCCAAAAGTTAATACTACCATTGATACAGGCAGTTTTGTTGGCACCCACATTTCTTGGGGCGGGGGCTGAGGGTTGGGGAGGGAAGTAGCGTATGGATACTTGTGTTTTCCTTCCAGAAAATTATTAAATTTCAAATTATGACATATTATCTAATCAGAATGTGCAACTTTTCTTGTCCTCTGTGGAGAGTATCTTCACACACATTATGTGCTGTCAGAACAGTGTTTGACTTCTCAGACATTACTTGATTTAATTGATTATCTGTTACAGTTTGGTTTTTGTTTTATTTTTTTTTCTTGTGTGGAAATATACCTACCTCTTCATCTGCTGAAAAGAATATTGAGCATTAAATAACTGGTTTCTGAAATACAGAGTCTTCTAATCTAAATATCTGTTAACACTAATTCAGAAGAAAATATTATTTCCTATGAAAGCAAAAGGGATTTTTGGTGGTATTTCTTGATCAAGTCATCAATGAGCTTTCTTAATGTGAACTGAAATTTTGGAATGGGGCTTTTAGTATAGCTAAATCAAGAAAACATTTTAAGAATGTATAAATGTGAAATAATATATTGTTTGAAGCAAGCAGTAAAATTAGGCCTACTGCTTGTTGTCCATGACCTGCATTAAACCTGTGGTGCTGACTGATACTGAAAATGGTAAGATAATGTTATGGTGGAGAGAAAACAACAATATGTAATTCAGTTTAGAAATACTGTGCGCATGGACAGTCATGCTATCTGGAAGACTGTCACTGTATTGGGAGAGAGAATTTGGAGGAAAAGTACTAAATACAGCAAACATAAAACGTTGAATATGCTGCTACTGTTGGATACCTGTCAAAACTCTATTTGTTAGACACTTGAAGACAAAGTATTGCTGGCAGACAGGCCACCATTTTTAGTCAAAAGTGCTAAAACGAGGGGAAGCCTTTTAGATGGATTTTTATTTGCATGTTACATAAAGGACTTCTTACCATTCCTTTTGTGAAAAAAATAGGGAAAGAGTTATTCTCCTTATGAATAATGTGATTACTAACAGCTGTTTTGAGCTACTCAGCATGCAGTAGGGGCAGGGATGGAATTAGAAACCATGTCCTGAACTCCTCTGTTAATTGCTCATCACTTGAAGAGTTTCATTGTTGCTGTTCAAATGTATTCCCCCCCAGCTCTGGTCAAAAGCATGTTCACAGATAGCAACAGACTTGCATCTGGCAAGGAGCACCATTGTTGCAGGAAAAAGTACGTGGAGCTGAAGGTGTAAAGTGTGTGACACGTTTAACAGATTTTTGCATCTCAATTATCCATTTTTCTGTTTATAATATACTAGCAGGTCACATCTTCTGTGTCTCAGGTTTGTCTCTTGTCTCTATACAAAAAAGCGTCTAAGCCCAAAAAACAGGCTGTAGGAAAAAGGTTTTGGATATGGTCTGTATTCAAAAATGGTTCATCATGGTGCAGTTGGTTCAGCTGGGAGGTGGTTCATCCATAATCGCCGCCACTGTGGATTTTATGGCAGAATACAGAATTGTGAAAGAATGTCTCTGCTGAACTGTAATGCATGTGACCATTAAGTTTCTATCTGTTGTGTCTTGTGATTCTTCCAGCCTTTGTACTGATGCTTTTTGCATTTTCATAACTGTATGTTTGTGTAGTGTGGCATGGGGAAGAGGGACAGTGGTCTACTATTCCATCTTGGACAAATGCCACTACTCTTAACCAAGCCAAAATGCTGGCTGACTCGGTAACTTTGGAGTGGCTAAAGGAGTAAATAACTACAAAGCAGATTTACAGCACACCTGCTACTCCAAGGTAATGCCTGACATGAATACACTTACCCTACTGTAAATTCAAGGTAGTTTACCCCACTTTGATTAAAGGGTAGCTTCTGTTTATTTGCCATGGGATGTGGGCAGCTAACTTGTAAATCTGTATCACTCCTTGGATTGTGTTAAATTGGTTGCTTGCTCTGTCATTGTTTTGGTAAGCCAGATCAGATAAGCTGATACTCTCAATGTGATCTAGCTCTGTAAGAGCATACTGAGGAGTATTCCAGTACAGGTTCAATTATGTCTTTGCTACACTTTAGAATTATATCTTAATTCTTAAGTTAAGAATTATATCTTACACGATGGCAGATATTTAAATAACTGAAAGTCAAATCTTTCCTGTCCTCATCATGCATGGAGGTGGCTTAAACTGATTGCAATTTGAACCTTATTGGTAGAACTTGAGTGGGAACCTACTGCCAAACTTTGGCATAATTGTTAACTTCTAAGAAAAAGTGAAAAAACGCATTGTGAGAATGCATGGGTACATACACATCATGTTGTCTGGCCCTATGCATAAAACCAGTATGAGAGATCATCATTTCATGGGGAGAAAAACCCCAGTTATTAAATTGCTGGAACACTGATGTTTTGAATACCTCTTCTGCAATATGACTTTCCTAGCTCTATTTATGATATATTTGATTGTTCATGTAACTTAAGTCCCATTACAATCTTGAATATAATGGCCTTATTAAATGTGCATTTTTCTAGGCATGGTCTTGAGTGCAATATTTCCGTTTCTGACTATGCAGCCAGACTCACAGCATACAGGGCTGAACTTGTACAGTGGGGGTTTTTTGTTATTTTCAAAATTTGAGGCAATGATGCACACATGAGATACTGACAGGTTCATTAAAGTCATCTTTGAGTCTGAGGCACCTCAAAATTTTGCCATGAGAATAATAAAATATATGTATAAAAACATATATTTGCTATACACAGCACTTAAATTTATACAATCTACTTTGCACGTTTGTTGATTTTTTTGGCTTTTTCCTAAATCCTTCCAATTTATTTAAAATTTAAATTGAAATAATTTGGAACTTTTTTTGCCAATGAAAGATGGGAGCTTTTTTGGTAGGAGTTCTGAAGCTCTTGGACCAGAGTATCATTATTTGATGCCATATAAGTACGACAATTCCATTTAGCCTCATCTCTAGCATAGACAGTTGTTGGATTATTTTAGTACTTTGTCAGTGTAAAATAAATACAAATTATTGGTATGTGTGTATATATATGTGTACACATACATAGTGTATGTGTGTGTGTATATATGTATGGGTTCTTAGCAGATTCTTTCAATATGTGAAGGAAATTATATTTCATTAGTGTGAAGTAGGCAGGAGCTAACAGAATGGTTCCTACAGCTCAAGCAGTAAAATGAAGCGGTTTTCATCAATCTGTAGATCCAAGATGAATCTGGAAAACATAAATAGTATTCTTTAGTCATTTAGACATAGGATGGCAGACAAGACAGAGCTATTTCACCCAGTGTAATAAATATTTTGTGGCATCAGTTGTAGATTCTGAGGGGAGGGACCTCAACTCAGTGTAGCCGAGGAATTGTGCTGTTTTATAGTAGAGATCATTTTAGGAAACAGTATGAGTAACTTGTTCCAGCTAAGTCTTTGAAATCATTGCAATCATATTCTCTGTTTAACAAAACACTTTTAAAAATAAATCATAGAGTCAGAGAACCATTTAGGTTGGAAAAGATAGTTAAGAAGATCACGTCCAACTGTAAAATAAATGTTTCTCTGTAGGCTCAAAAGTGTGGCTTGTTTGATTATTTGACCGTCAATTACTTCCAGCTCCAGATCAGGAGAAGAAGGTGAAGGCAAAATGAAAATGATGAATATTTTTTTTCAGGTTAACTTAAATAGCTTTTGTTGTGCAAGGTTTCAGTCCTAAAATAGCTTATGAACAGATTTTCTATCTCTTAAAAAACTTGAGTAAAATTGTTCATGGTGCATAAAGTTAAATGTTTCATGAAGTTAGTGTGGGCTGTGAGTCATAATGTTGGAACAGATATTTTAAATGAGATCTGTTTCAGTTAAAATTGAAGAGAATGGGATGCTTATTAAGTATATGGATAGTGTATTTATCTTGGTTAGAAGCACAGACTTACCCAATTTGACACCTAAAGCAAGACACCCATGTGACATCTCACTGCAGTGCGCTCTGATGCGTTGGCCTCTTTGCTAATGTTAAGCAGCTGGAGCTCCATGGAAATGGGTTCAATGATTCCCATTTACCTCAGCAGATATGTTGAACCTTAAAAAGTGGAGAAAATACTTGCTTTCTGCCAATATCCTGGGAGGATAAGGGAAATGTATGGTTCAGGATACTGCTTTTGCATAAGGTGTTCATGCTTTTGTAAACATTAAAAATAAACATTACTTTTTTCATGCTGTTTCAGTTTGGTTTTATACATTCCATAGTGTGTTCTGCGTCCCATTTTGCTTTGAGATTCTTGCTAATTTTAGTGTTATGCAGATCACGTGCTGTCATCTATTTTGTATCCAGAAGTTTGAGAAAAACAATTTGTGGCACATCCTCCCATTTTAAGGTTATGGGGATTTCCAAATTTTGAATATTGCCCCCTGGTATTAGTGTAGTGGCTTTGAAATCACCCTTAGGAAACTGGCTGAAAACAGGTTGTCCTTTTAAACAAAAAAATAGCCCTAAGTTTCATTTTTTGGTCTTGGAAGTATTAACAATTAGGAATCCAGCTTTTGCTGGACACTGTTGTGTTAATGTGATTTCTCATCCTAGAGAATCTAGAGCACTTTTGGCAGTAGGTACAATTTATGACTGCGTGTTGCTGCGTACAGTAAGTTCCTTCATAGTTAGTTTGCCAAGTATGATCTCTGTAATCAACCTTGTAATATTGAGTTGCGCCCATATTGCACTCCTGGAACCTAAACACAAATAACTACTCTGAATGTCAGGTAGAAGTGAATCAAGTCTGCCATCATAGCAAAACGTGGTGTGATCAATTATCTCTTGCATAATTCTCAGCTGTGGCTTCAGTCTACTGCTTACATAAATAGTGTAAGTGTTCGGAGCAGGAATTGTCCCTTACATGATTAATACATGCTGGTGGTAGGCTCTCTCTCCAGGCATCTCTTCCATAATACTTATTCCCCACTAGTAATTAAAAATAAGAACACATGATCAAGTTAGATTCATCAGATGATTGGATAGAATAGATGGGATCCTTGGTTTTTCATGTTCAAATTTCTTTATTGTATCACTTTGCTTCTTGAAGTCCAGGAAATCAGCATTGGGTGAAGGTTTTTATTACCTGTTTCCTTGCTCAGCTCAAAGCACTGGGTGAATGCAGGCACACAGAAAGCATATAGTCAAAGACAGCTTTGAAGGCAGTACCTTCTATGGACTAGTGCCTTTCAGTGTCTTTTTATGCTTGAGACTTCTCCTAGGTCACTTCATGAATGCACACACACTTTTCTGTTGATTGCCTGGTGTGTCAGGGACATTGCATTTGGCTTAATTACAAAGATTGGTGGGCAGGATTAAGGCTCTTCATCATTGCAGTGTCAGTTGTCCAGGCCCTGATTAGTGCACGCTGGTTTATAGTATTGAAACAGTGCTGGCAGTTCCTGACAGAGCACCATGCAGTCAGTGTAGCTTTGAAGGGAAAAAGCTATTTGCATTTTGACTTTGTATATGGGAATTGACACGAGCTTCTATGGCATCATGGCTATCTGTCAAATCAATATCAGGTAGGTTTTAGTCTGCCAAATGAGAGGAAATCTTTGATTCATGGAATGATTAGAAGATAAGTGTTTGTCCTTATTTTCAGACAGAGAACTGTTATTCTTGCAGTGGTATCACCTTAATTTGTTTCATGAGAAAACCACCTTTAAACTTGTATCTTCTGAAGTGTGTTTATGAGAGAAAAGGAGAGAAATACAAGAAATAACTTGGGCCAAAAGCTAGAGAACATGGAGTAGTTGTCTTTGTTGTTTTTGTCTTTGCCCCTAGATGTTGCAGGAGTTAAATGACTACTCTATAACTGTTACTGCTGTGTATTTATTACTTATAGATGCTATAACAGTATACAAGTAGTGTACTTGTGCATAAGTACATTCTGAAGTACTTAAAAATTTGCTTTGTCTTAAATGACAATAAAGACAGCTATTTATCTAAGCACAAATGCTTGTAGGGGAAGTAATGACAAATGTTGTAGTCCTGCATTGGCAAGATTCACAAATACTTATTATTTGCTCTGTATTTTCTGATTAATAATCTTCAGAGCTTTTGAGAAGCTTCTTGCAGTAACACAAAGCTCTGGAAAGCTGAAAATAGCTGTATAACTGCAAAAAACTTGGTTTGGCTGAGCTCTATTGCTGTTTATTTTTTGTAAATGTGTCTTCAGGTCAGGTGCTTGCTTACTAAATTATTGCAGAGTGGGATGTAGTTTGCAGAGAGATCTTGTAGTTGCAAGTGAATAAAATGTTAAAATGAACTCTGGGGTGTTTTACAGTCAAGAGTTTCATGTCCATCATGATATGTCACTTGATACAGTGGCTTCGCCTCAAATGCTGCTCTTGGGCACAGGGCACACCAGTCTGGGTCCATCTAGCCTGTTGGGACTTCTCTTTACTGGATGACAGATTCTCACCCAGACCTGTTTCCATACATTTGGCAAATGGGGCAGGAGAGGTCCTTGGACCAAAGAGGAATGTTTTTTGCAGTTCTGCCTACTCTCAAAACACCAGACTTGGCTTGGGGGGTTGAAATATTTTCTGCTGACAGCATGAGGTACAGAGTTTGAAGAAATTTGCCTCTGGATTCAGTACTTGTAGAGAGCCTAGCATGATTTACAATTTTTAGCTGCTTGGCAGAAATCAAGTATGCTGGAAATGCTCCAATTAAATAGGAAAAGACCCAGCGCCTTTTAGGATTTATTCAGAAAATGAAGCTTTATCTAGTAGCTAGATTTTTACTGAGAAATTCCACTTTTTTCCCTTTTTCCCTCTTCAATCACTGTGCATGCCTTTCTGCTCTGCTAGGGTGGCTCCTTGGATGAAGATTGTTATGTGTGTTCAGGGAATAATTTACTGCTGTGATTTGTCACTAGGGCATATGAAGTGACTTTTCTTACAGTCTGAAATGCCAAACAGCAGCTGCACAGTCCAAGCAGGTTGAATAGTAACAATATTTTGCATTTAATGATCTCAAAGCATCATTACAAAACTGGGTGTTCCGGACACAATAAGGTAGAAAAAGGAACAACTTTTATTAAATTTTGTCTTCCTGCTTAACAAATATAGGGCTACAAGGACAAACTCCAGTTTTGTATTCTATGATACGAAGATGTATTGTACATTCATAACCAGAGCTTATGGCTACAAGAGACAGAGAGTTTACTGCGCTATAAAATCACTTTGTTTGAGATTTTATACTGAGCTATTCTCTTCTGTGATCAGAATTTAATAAAAACCAGATTTTTATATAAATCTGACTTTTGGGTTTGTTGTTTTTTTTTTTTTTATTTCAAAGGCAGGTAACTAGTATAAATATTTTCTTGTACAGATGAAAGTCCTCATCCATGCTTTTTGGGGTTCTGTAGGTGAAGTTTCACTTATTTCAGTGAGAATTTTCACTGAGGACACTCCATGAAGCTAAAAGAATTTGTAAGGGTGCAGTTACCATTCAGACCTCACATTGCACACTAAGAAATTTGGAGAATAACAGAAAAATAAGTACCAAAACCTTTATTTTTTGCCTATTTATTTATTTAAAAGACTTTACAATGAAGGTATAATTACTTTAGTAAAACACTAGAAGTGGCAATGTATTTCAAACATTTGCAGTGTTGTCTGAAGCAGACTCCTTACTGAGAAAACCTGCTTTATCCTGCAGACCAGTGCTTAGGCAATTTTTTTTTCTTGCTTTCTGACACTTTATTAAATCTGGTTTTGATAGGGGATCAGATAAGAGACTTCATATGCAACACTTGTAGCTCAAACTCTCCTGAATGCCTCTGATTGCACCAGCGCTTTGGAATACACCTGTAGTACCATCTTGATAAGCAGTTGGCATAAGTTGTCTGTCTCACAGGCCTGTAAAATCTCTTGGATCTGTAAGGTGTTGACTGAAAGCTACAGAGGTATTGATTTACTAAAATCCTTGAACTGCATCATTAGGACAAAAGCTTGAATTTCAAATTAAGCAAGCCTGTAATTTTTTTTGTACTTGTGGTGCCTTGCAAAAGTATGTTCCAGAACATTTTTGGCAATGAGTCAATTGCTCATTCTTTCAACACCTTGAGTCTTTGACTCTGTGGGCCTCTGATCCTGCCACTGGCTACCAGGGAGCAGCACAGAGCTCTCAGCAATTCATGGCAAGTATTAGAAGATGGCTGCTCAGCAACTCAGTAGGTGATGCATTAGGTAGAAAGAATCTGTTTACTTTGTAATATGTTTTCTTTGGAATTTTAACAACTGACTGGAGAGTAAGTTGGTATTTTAATCTGACCAAAATATTCTTGGTGTTCTCTTCACATCATGTCTTGATGTAGGTTTTTCATGGGCAGGAGGAGCATGTGCTGTGTTACAAACAGATGCACAAAGTGTTAGAGGTTTGCTTGCTTTTGCGTTGCAAGGATGCTGAAAATAATGTGTTATTTTACCCAGTCAAATGATTTGGAGCTCTGTTCTGAGTTTAATTTTTGGTGTAGCAGTTTTGGCAGCATGCCATCTTGAGGTAATGTCATTCTTATTTTGTTGGAACAGGAGCAGAATGCCATGGAGTGCCTCCTTCACTGAGCGAATCCCCCATTGTAAGCATAATGCAAGACACCAAGACTGTCTCTCAGCATCATTGTGACCTGATGATCAGTGCATTCTGGATATAAATTACAAATCTAAAAGAATTCCACAGAACTAAGAAAACCAGTATCAGGTTTTAAAACCCCATTTGGAGCCCGTTTGTTGCTTAGATAAAATAGCCATTACAGTTGTGAAGAACGTTTCAGAAAAGAGATTATTGATACCCTCCATCAGAGATGGTGGTGAGTTAGTTCATTATGTTTCTTGATTTCTTTTTTTCAGCTCTTATAGTGAAATCTGAACATTTTTGCCAGAATGTGAGTTCCTGAAACTGGAATTTCTGGAGCAGAAGGAGCGTTTTGTATTAGCAAGGAGGAATCCATTCACACCCAGATGGATTGCTCTGGTGTCCTGTGAAAGTTGAAAGAATTAGAAATCCTAGCAACATTTGGCCCTGACCCACTTCTAAAAATACAACATTCTCATCACTCATCAGTCCTATTTCTTGGGACTGGTTTACCTTAGAGAACTTCCTTGATTGACTGAGCAGCAATTTAAATAGGTAAATAAATAAAAATAACAGATGCTGAATATCTGTTCCAGGTGTTTTAGTGAGGAATTGAAAATTCCCATAGCAGGAAACTGCTTCCACTTGCAAAACATTTTCTCTGGGTGGCAGGTGAGTTTAGCAGGTTTGCACAACCTGCAAGCAGTTGCCAGATTACATGATGCAGGGACAGATACAGGTGAGTGGTAGTGAAGGCACAGCCAGCTGGATGATGCATTTCACTACAGTGTTTCCTTGGGAAAACTTGGAGCCTTTCCTAGCTGCTGATGTTTTCTAAGGAAGGGCTAAATAATGTTCTGGCATCAATAGGAAGGGCGTTTCTGCAGCTCCACCTCTATGGCTTTAAAACTTTTAACTGATGGGCAATCATAAAATGGCTTTTCTGGTGTCCACATACCAGCAGAAGCAAAAGCTGCTCTTACAAGAGCTCCTCAACATCAGTAAAAGACCACTCTCAGGTGTTTAACTTTGGGATATTTCTTAACAGGAAAGGAGAACAAAAGAGAAGATTTGAAGTTTACCCAGAATGGCTACTGTGTGAACTATGGGAGGTTTGTATGCAAGGATGAGAGGAGTGAACAAGCTTTGAACAGACACCCTTTCTGCAATGTGGTTTCATGCCTTAACAATAGTGTTATCCCTCCTGGCAGCACTATAAAGTAAGGAGATTACAAATTCAACAATAAAAAGCAGGATAGGTAATTTGTGTTAGTCCTAGCTCTTTGTTAATGTATTTTTCCAAGAACAAGCTAAAAAAAAAAAAAAAGAAGAAGAAAAGTATTTGGAATGCTTGGTAAACAACCAGAAGCAAGACTTGCAAGAACTTGGGTAAAGATGACTCTCTCCTTTGTACCTGTTCCTTGTGCAGCCATGGCAAGCTAACACAGGGCTGGTGCTATGCCTGCAAGTTCAGTGCAGGACTTGTCACACTGAGGGGCTGGAAATTAGGTCCTACAACTGCTGCTGCCTCCTGGGACATGGTGGTATGGAGTAACATCGAGAACTGGCAGAGCTTTTGCTCTCCTGCCCCCCCTGCCAGAGCACCCTGAATCTTCTCGTGCAATGAACGTGCTGCAACGCATGATTTGTACCGTCACAGCTTTTGCAGTTTCTGGTCTGGGATAAGAGATTGAATTAGTTTGCACAGCATTAAATAGGAATTGTGCTGAATGCTGAAAGCAAATGCCAAATCCAGTATCTTATTCATTAATAATAAAGTCTTTTTTAATTTGGGATGTAATTAGCTTACATCATAAAAAATTCCTAGATAAGCATTTTCTAACAAACAGATGAAAAGCAGTCAGATGGAAATATTCATAATTGCTTGAAATAAAGCTAAAATAATTTTTTGTCTAAAAGCTTCTACCACAACAGCAGTTGTGTTAGCCATAAAATCAGAAAGTGCTTATTTTTGCTACATCTATCTAGATATACACACACAGACACCCATCTTCCCAAAATCATGGTCTTGTGCTTTTCACTTGTATTTCGAAGGTTGGTGTGTTTTACCTCCTCTTCAGTGTATCTGGGCTATTTTCTGCATTTCTGATGTTAAAATGAAACTAATCTGCCAGTGCTACATTTTTCTACAGCTCTTGTGAAGGAAACTGTAAAACGTCCACAATCTTTCTGGTGTTATTCATGAGCACTGCTGGACACACCAGTTTAGCTGTTTGTGTGCAAACCCTAAAGCCTTTGTCAGCTGCTCAAGAATGACTCTTCCTTAGCTTTGACTGTCACTGAGCCACAGGAGGAAGGTTTTTATAATGTGACAGAACTGCTCTGTCCTGTGAGTCCAGAGCACATGATGTACAGTGCCAGCGATCACTGCTTTTACAAGGTGTTTATATACATATTTTATCACTCTGTAATGAAGATTAATGATGTGACTGTGCCACAGCCATCAACAAAAAATGCTACAACTAGAAACTGGCCAGTGTTTGAAAAGCCAGCAACAGCTTGGGGATGAGGCTGGTACCTCCCACAAAAGGCTCATCCCCTTGGTGAGGTTCAACTGCTTCACCCTGTCCAGAGGACAAGTCTCCGTACAGGGGTGGTCATCATCTCTCTTCTCCAACCATCCTCTGTGTTTTCCCATTCCCAGATCAACCCTCAGCTCATGCTCATCCCTTATGGAAAGGATTGACCAATCTGGCTCCTGCTGCAGAAGTGCTGGCTCTGGCAGGAAAGCATGCCAAAACCTCACCAAGCAACAGAGAAACATGAGCAGGTTTGGTCTTGGTGTCTCCCAGGCTGCCTCTGAAGAGCACTGGCTGTGCAAGGCAGGCCTGCCCCTCGCCTGCATTATCTCCCCTGCCATCCTTCCCATCAGCTCATTTTGTTTGGCTCTACCAATGACTCAGTCTATTAAATGGGCGTCACATTTTATTAACCAGAGCTGATTAATTACATGCTGTTAAGCAAAAATGCAGGGCAGCTGTAGAGGGGAGTGGTGATGCAATGGAAGTGCAAACAGAAAAGTCACCACTTCTGGAAAAGAAAAGGAAAGAGAAGGATTAAAGAGCAAAACATAACCAGAAGAGCTGCTTTCCTAAGTGGATCCATCACTGGAGGCATTGGGAAAGCCCAGCCTCATGGGCCTTCCACCCTGGGAAGCACTGCCATCCACCGTGCCAGCACCCTGCAGCTCTCCTTGCAGGGCTGAGGAGATGTAGCGCTCCTTCTGCCTCTGCAAAAGTAACCAGTGCCATTGGTGGTAATTACAGATAAAAATGGTGCTGATTTTTAGGATAGATTTTGAAAGTTCTTTGAAATGGTGAACATTTGAGCTGGTGTGGGGGGATCCAAAGGAGGGAGGGTTTGGAAACATGGTGCTTCCTTCCTTTGTCCAGTAGCAAAGCGGTGAAAGGAAGCATCCACATATCCTGGCTTTCTGTTTGGGTCACCATCATAGCTTTCCAGTCTAATTAGAAAAGGGCAAGGCTCCTCTTGCCAGGGGGAGAGATTCTGGCAGCTCTGTGTATCGACTGGTGCCCGTGGGGAGGGAAGACATGGCTCCATCCCTTTGCAGGCAAAAGCAAGTGAGTGAGGTAAGGTCAAGGAGGATGGTGACTTCCCGCTGCCAGCCCAGTCTCTAGGGGTGCAGGCTGGGAATGCCTGTCTTTCAAAAGAAGGCTCTGTGGGTACACACACTCATACACATAAAAAAGCAACTTTTAAAAACAATTTGAAAGTGTTGGATCCAAGACAAAGAGTAAGTGGTGTGGTTTAAGAAGCCAGGAATGTGAGTAGATGAGGGCATGAATCACGCAAGCGGCCTTTTGCAAAGGAAGGCGGCAGGTATCACACGGAAATTACCATGGGTGGTAGCTCACACCCCTTGAAGAGCTAGTTAAGCCAATTTATTTTTTTGTTATGCCTATTCATCGCTTGCACTTGAAATCATGTGGAAAAAAGCCATTCTGCTTGCTCTGTAAAACAGACTGTCTCTTTTGGGGCTTCAGCTGGCACATCATTGTGTGGTGGGTTGACCCTGGCTGGATGCCAGGTGCCCACCAAAGTGATCCTATTACTCCCCTCCTCAGCTGGGCAAGGGAGAGGAAATACAACAGCCTGTGGATTGAGATAAGGGCAGGGAGAGATCACTCACCAGTTACTGTCACAGGAAAAAGAGACTGGATTTGGGAAAATTAGTTTAATTTATTGAAAATTAACACCAGACTACCTTAACGAGAAATAAAAACAAATATTAAAACAACCTCTGCCAACTCTCCTTCTTCACCTCTGCTTTCTCTACCTCCTCCCTCCCAGAAGTGCAAGGCCACAGGGAATGGGGCTGCAGTCAATTAATCATATGTTGTTTCTGCCGCTCGCTCCTCCTCAAAGAGAGGACTCCTGCTCTGGTGTGGGTTCCTCCAGGGTCTGCAGGTGGATCTCTGCCTCAGCGGGGACCTTCGTGGGATGCACAGGGACAGCCTGTCTCACCATGGTCTTCCCCACAGGCCTCAAGGGAATCTCTACTCCAGCACCTGTAGCACCTCCATCCCCTCCTTCGTCATTGACCTTGGTTTCTGCAGAGTTGTTCCTCTCTCTTATTTTCACTCCTCCCTTCTTTGGCTACAGTTTGCTCCCAGGCAGTAACTTTTCCCTGTTCTTAAGTCCATTATCCCACAGGTGCTACCATCATCACTGATGGGCTCAGCCTTGACCATTTGTGGATTGATCTTGGAGCCAACTGGCATTGGCTCTTTTGGACATGGGGAAAGTTTCTAGCAGCTTCTCATAGAAGCCACCATAATAGACCCTGGCTAACCAAAACCTTGCTGTACAAACACAGTGCACCCTGTTTTCCAGTGCCGTAAGAAACTCTCTGAAACCTGTAGAGTAAGTGAAAAGGAAAAAATTCCTCTCATGCACCACTTAACTCTTAAAGCCAAACTCATGGACTCACTAACTCTGGAGAGGCCACTCAATTCTCCTGTGTGGTAGATGTGTTCTCACAGAGGATCTCTGAAAAGCCAAGGCTATGTGTGCCTTGGGGGTGGTTCCTTAGAAAACCACTTTTAGGTTTTGCTGATGCTGGATAACTTCTTTCTGCAGCCCCAGGAGGGACCCTGGCCAAAAACCAGCCAGAAATGGCACAGATTTTGAATGTATTATTAGCAAATGGTGGTGACTCATTGCTTTCAAAACAGCAGTGTTATCACTGTCTCACTCACTAGGGAGCACAGGTTCTGCGAACACAGGAGCCAACAAGGAAAATGCACATCATCGAGTGCTGGGTACATCCCTGGGAACTAGCACCACAGCCTGGTATCAATGGAAAACCCTCAAAGTAATTAAAAACATCATTGGGTTAAGGAATATAAAACTAAAAAAAAAGTATTAAAAATAGTTATATACTTCCCATAGATTTTTTAGTTCAAGAAAATAAAATTTTTAAAAAATGTTTTTTCAGTAATGTAATTATGTCTTGTATCTCATCCTGTACCCCACCTCTGCCTCTTTTGAATACTTTCAGCTCTCTTACTATGCAATATATTTTTTACATAGAATTATAGTATAATTTAGCCTGGGAGGTCTCTCTGGTGACCTTCTGGCCCAAACCTGTGCTCAGATCAGGACCAATTTCCAATGACTGAAAAGCTCCTCAGATAACCCCCGGCCATTACTGAAAATGTGCCCTTACCAAACATTCACTATTTGGACACCTTGACTAACACGGGGAGAGGGCAGAGGGAGGCTGGAGGTGTCTCAGCTGTTACTGAAGAGGGTTGTCTGTGGAGAATCTGAAATAAGAGATTAGAGAGAAGGTTCAAGGCTCAACTGGTCCACCTTTTACCATCCTGTATATAGACACAGTCTAGGTTTCTTTTAAAACATGAGAAATGAACAGCCAGCTACTTTCTGGAAATAATGCTGATTACCAGCAAAAAGTAAAACTCTATTCATCAGGGTGGTTCAGAAACTGAAAATTCAGAATTTGGCATAAGAGCTGGGCAGATGAGGACCAGCTCTGGGAGCCGTGGCAAAAGCTCCACAAGAAAAGATGTCAGAAAAGAAGGTGAACTTACAACATACCCGAAAGCTGCCAGAGGTACTGTATTTTTATGAAATATCCAGCAGATAATTTCAACATAGAACTTGTGATCCTGGTGAGAAATGAGACATTCAAAGGGCAGACCCTGATGGATGTCCTTGAAAAAGAGCAAGCAGCATCAACACCCTACTAAGGAGATGGGGGAGAAGAGGTAAAGACAGATAGATAGAAATTTCTATTATGCATTTAGAAAGGAGCAGGATGTTATTTTCAAGCAAAATGGAAGAAGTGACATTTTTTTACCTGCTATGTTAAAAATCTGTATTAGACATAAACAGGTTTAAGTCTTGCTGCATACTCAGAAAGCCTGGAAAATCTGCCTAGGAGATAATTGGCCCACTTATCTTCATTTTGAGAACATCCTGGTGTACCAGGGAAATTCCTGAAGTCTTACAGAGTATTAGCATTAAGCCACTGATAAAAGGCACACAGATGAGCCTGGTAATTATACAACATTTAGTTTGACAACAACCCAAGGCAAACTGATGAGACTGTCGACAGATGGATTGGACTGACACATGACAGGAACAGAAACTAATGCTGCTCTCTGTGATGAAGAGGAGGAAGGAACAGTTTGAGGGGTTTTTTTTGTTTGGGTTTTTGTTTGGTTGTTTGTTTTTTTCCTGCATGGAGATTCTTCGTCTGCACCTTGTTAGGCAAAATTTGGTTTTCTGTGAATCTCTTGATTCAGTGCCATACAATACTTAAGTGAAAATGTTATAGGTAAGTTTTATCAGAAAGAGCAGATAACTCTGGATGGATGGGGGAGAAGGGACAAACAGCAGTGGGGACACCAAGGTCAGAGGAGGAGAAGGAAGGGGGCAGAGGAGGAGGTACTTGAGGAGCTGAAACAGATATCCACCACACTGTTGAGGACTCACACTGGAGCAGGGTTATCCTGAAGAACTGCAGCCCAGTGAAGACTCCATGCTGGAGCAGGGGGTAAACAGGAGAAGGAAGAAGCAGCAGTTACGGACTGACCCCAGCTTTCATTCCCTATCCCTGTGTGCAGCCTCAGGGGAAAAGGAGATAGGGGACTTGGAAACAAAGCTGAGCCTGTGAACAGCTGAAGAAAAGTACAGTATTAATGTTTATCCTTGTTTCTCTCTACCTGAATCTATTTTACTTGGCAACAATTTAAAATATTCCCCTCCCCTCATCAAGTCGAGTTTGCTTGTGATGTTAGCTGGCAAGTTGCCAAGCTCGCTATCCTCACCTTGGCACAAAACCTTTCTCACTCTGAGGATGAGGATGGTGTGTGAGTGAGTGGCTGGGAGGGATTTTAGCTCCTTGTGAAGGTTAACCCACCACATACAGATCATGGGAAGCAGAAAGCAAACACATTAGTTAATATAGAAAAAACCCTCAAATCCTGGATGATTATTAGAGCTAATAAATAAAGGGTAAGGAGGCTAGTTATGGGGATATATTCTTCCCAGGAGTCTGTCCTTGGATGCCATATGTTGGGGGCCCAATGCCATCTCAAGCTACTCCAAAAACTGAAACTGAATGCTATTGGCAAATCGATTATTCTTTACAGGTATTTTTGGCCTTGTACACATCTACTAGATGAAAAAAATCAAGCAGTTTGTCTTGAAGTATTGATTTTTAATCTTGTTTGCCCTTCATGTTTGATTTAACTGAAGAGAAGGAGCTCCTGTAAGAGTTTGCAACTGTTTGCATGCGCTGTGCTTGCTGTAATCCATCCCCTGTGTACCTTAACTATAAACACAGGCTTTCCAGGGGGCTGCTGCCAAGGCTCCAGAGACCGATAAAGAGCTGAGCTGTTTTCTAAAATATCCACTAGAGGGTACTCAATGACCTCCTAGTGAAGGCAGGTTTGCGGTGTAGTGACTGGGAAAGCAACGCCAAGAGAAAATGTCCCTGATCCTTGAATTAACAATAGCAGAGCACAATGCAGCACCAGCAAGCACAGTAAAAAGGATTTTAGAAGAAAGAAATGTTGGACAAGCTTAAATCAGGATCACATCTGCACCACAGCTCTAGTGGCCCCAAACTGTCAGATGGAAGTGGGGCAATGGTAAATGGGGGTTTGTTGGCCCTTTCCTGGGGACTGTGAGCCTGTGCCCAGCCTCATTGTTGGACTGGAGTGTGGGGCTGGCTGGAGCCCCATTCACATACCTGTGACAGCACACTGCTGGGGTTTCTTCCTTTCCTTCGTGCTTTTGCTGCCGGACCTGCATTGGAGGTGACCTTTGTGCTAGCTGGTTAGACATAGCTGAGATTTTCTGGAAAAAAGTAAGTGCATTTTTTCATACTGCTGGCCATTGAGAGAATTGATGTGGGATATTGAGTTATAACCAACCACCTTGTAAAACATCAGTGATTGTTATTCCACAGGGATCACAGTCATATTTTTTTTTTGCTAATCACTTGTGATCATTTTAAATGGGCAGCCAATGACTGTCTTTTTATAGGCAGGCTAGAAAATGAGATAATTTTACCATGTAAGTAAGTCACAAGCAGAGGCTTTATAAACCCGTCAAATCCCCTGGTCACAAATTTCTGCTTGTATTATTATTATTATTGGCTTTTATTTCCCCATTAAATGCTACAAAGGGCGTGTAGAATGCTAGGCACAGCCTCAGAATGCTGGCCCTGCAAGGACATACCATTCATCTTTTGCCTTCTGTTTCCAAAAAAAAATCAATAATAAGCATCTTGTTTCAGTGTTGAAAGAGAAGATTTTCACTATCCAACAGGACATCTGAGTTATTGACCTTGAATGCTAATCAGTATGTTTGAATGTTCTCACCAGGTTTGGAGCTGAGGCTAAAAAAAAAAAATCTAATTAAATCAGCAGGGGGCACGATTTCTTCAAAATATCACAGGATTATCCAGTCGTGTGCTGGGTTTTCTTTCTATTACATGCTGCAGATCTGCCTTATACTGTTTCTAAAGATCTGATGTGGTTTTTCTCAGTTAACCTGTTCAGCCCCTGAACTGTCCCACAGGGAAACCTTCGATCTTAACAATGTAATTAATGGTCCTGCAGAGGGACCCTCTGCCCCAGCAGTGGGTCAGTCCTGCAGGACATTACTTTAATCATCCTAGAGTGCTTTTTATTTCTTTTCCTGAATGTACAAATTTCCTGGGGACAGCCTAAGCCTTGGTTGCTTTGACATTAGACTGCAATATGCTGAAGAAGTGCTGATTCACATCTGACATGGTCATGGGGCATGGACACCAAGTACAAAGGTCCTAGAGGCTTGCTTGCGCCCCAAAATCCTTCTTATAAATAAGAAGGCAGGAAAGCAAAATGAAGGCAAATATACTCTGAAGGTTATTTAAAAGACGTGGAGATGTGTCACTAGGACATGGTTTAGTGGTGGCCTTGGCAGTGCTGGCTTAATGGTTGGACTCAGTGATCTTAAAGGGTCTTTTCCAACTAAATGTTTCAATGATTCTCTAGGTGAGCAGGTAAGCAGATGCCGCTTCTGGAGGCAGCAAGGAGAAAACCTGGGGGTAGTTACAACAACATGGGGTCTGCCTTACCCTAGAAAAGACAGGAGAAAGAACCAACCAGCTCAGAGTCCTGCCCTTGTCAGGAGGCTGTATATCTGTAGGGAAAATGTTTGAAAAGAGAGCATGTTTAGGGTATCTGTCCTCTCCCTCCAGAAATCAGTCAGTAGCACTGGGACTTCCTGAGGTAGTCCATGGTGCCTTGTAACCATGAGTGGCTTTAGTCACAGAAGGGCTGTACTGGTGATCCGAGCGAAGGTGTTTTGTCCTCCCAGGTGAGTACAGCTACAGCTATTTCATGTCTGATCTTGGAAGCTCTCATTTTTGGTCCTGTTTGGTTTTTTTGTTTTTGTTTTTGTTTTTCTCTGAAAACTTGTCTGTAAAGGCTAGGTATTCAAGCTATTTGGATTTGCAAACAAAAAAGAGGATGAATTCATGAAAAAAAGAGTTCTATTTGTAATCAGCAAGCCCCAGTTAAAAGCAATGAGTATCTCTTAGTGTGTGTTCGGTTTCCATCAGAAACATTCTCATGAAATGTCTCTACCTGTCCCCAGTACTTGTGCAACATCTCAGTCAGAGCCTCACTTGAGGAGTACTACTGATGAGGACAATACCTGAAACAGCAGAAAGCAGGAAGCGGTGGCAAAAATAACCAATGCTGATCATGGGCATGGATGGGGGAGCACTGTAAGGACTTGCTGCCAGAATAGGCAATATTTAAGGAAAAATTTAAACGCTAAAATACAGAGGCAAAGATCCTCCAGTAGCTTCCCAGGCACTTCCCCACCACTCCCTGTCCTCCCCTTGCCACCCCCACCTCCATTTAGCCTGTTCCCCATTATGTCCCATTGCAAATGCTCTACTGAAATATACCTTCAAACTGAATTCACAAGTCAGGGATAAAGCATACTCAAGGGGAATGGTAGCTAAAAGGATTTTATCCACTTTTAGTTCAGGATAGTGAAATTTCCCCATTTTTCTTTCACTGACTGGGTGTACTTGTCATTTCTTTACCAGTTATACCACTGGATGGCTTTCACCTGCAGGATAGGCAGGACAAAAACAGCAATTGTGCACAAGGTGGTCAAACAGTCAGGTCTGAGCGCCCACAGCAGTATGGACAGATGACAAAAGAAGCAGACATACCCTTATTTTTTGGACATCATCTTGGATACTTGATCCAAAGGCTCATACCATTTTCATTGGAGATTCATGTTCATATTCTGCCTCAGGTTCATGGAAATTTGAGGTCACCTTCAGTCTTTGATTAACAGAGAAGTGGATTTACTCCTTGGCATCAATGACTGCATGTAGATTCGGGGGCTCAGATGGGCTGAATTTGCTGTCTTGATACAAAAATTGGTGATAAAGGCACAGCTATGTGAGTCAATCAAAGCTCAGAACACAGCATAACCCTGAATGAGTGGTTCATCATGGTTTATAAAGCAACACATTGGTTACTTTAGTAATTACAAAATGTCCTTTTTTTATGCAGATTCCCTGCCTTCTTTCCTAGGTCTCTAACTAGGTCCCTTTGCTTCAGCACTAGTAGCCTTTCATGTGCATCTCCCCTCTTCTTTTTGATACCTCAGAAAATAAAATGGGGTTGGTAAGGGGCCTGTCTGGGCTTTGTTCCACAAGCCTGAGTGACAATAAGATGCTAAGATGCTGTCAGGAGGAGATCTGCACACTCAATCAGCCTTCACAGAAGACAAAGTACAGTTCATCTTTGCTGTGTCCCCAGTGAATACACAGGTGTGGATTAAGGGACACTCACCTTCTTCTGATCTCAGGCATAAATCATGCACTTTGAAATGAGCACATGTTACTATGACTGCCAGTTGCTCAAAAAACTTAGTAATGCAATTTCAAAGAGCTATGAAATGCCGAGGAAAAAAAATAAACCAAATGTGCAAACAACTGTTTTCCATTTGGAAAATATTTTCCATGTTTAATGAAAAGGCAGAGTGGATAGAAGCCAGGCTGCAGGAATCTCCTTTTGTTTTTCTTTTCCCCAGTCTCCCCAGCCAATGCATATGCAACTCTTCTGCTGCACACACATGTGCCAGCAAGTTCATTGGGACATGCAGGTCTCTATCTCCTGACTAGTCAAGACCTGCAGGCAGGCAGAGAGATGCTTATACCTGCACACAGCCCTTCTGGCACTTTGCTGTAGACCCATGTGCTAAGTGGGTTGATTGGACTAGATTGCTCAGAAATATGGTGTGAGACAACTGGAATAGCAGTGGCCACAGGAAGAGCCAACTTCCCACGAGCCAGCTTGGCAACTTACTGTCTTGGTATTCCCAGGAGGTGAAAGGGAAGAGGATATACACAAATAAAAACCTGATTTTCTATCTTCATGGTTAAGGAGAGAAATAGATATTCAGTATTTGCTCACTATGAAATCCATACATCTCAAACAATGGATATAACAAAAAATATTTAGGTGCTCTTGGTAGCTTTTGGACACTTTCTTATATCCAGAGCCATGCAATTTCCTCTCTGAGCTGGTTTCTACCAGTGCACAATCTTGCCAAAGGCTGTACAAGCAAACCCCTTGCTGTCCTTGGCTGTGGCAGCTGGCTGGACTGTGTTGATGTCTCTTCTGGGAGGCTGCTCAGGGGAGGACATACTTCTACAAAGGTGGATAGTCAGTTCATGCTCTGCAGCCCTCCACGATGTGGAACAAGTGTTGAAAGCTCAACTGTTTTTTCAAGATGAATGGAGAGCCTTCAGCTACGTACACCTTGAGGTAGAAGTAAGAAGAGATTTTCCCTGTGCTCATTTGTTTGCTAACCCTTCCCTGGACCCCATCAGTTTCAACCTCGTGCTTCAAGATGAAGTAATCAAAGCTGTCCAAAGCATTGGAATGTAGGAGGAATACTGTCTCATTAAGTAGCATTTTCTCAGTTCTGTATCCCTGTCCTTTCTGCGTTTTGCTGAAGATGCCTAGCTCAGAGCCTGCTGTTGGATTATAGCCCCAAATGTTGCCCATGTTTTCTCCAAAAAAGTCAGATATCACTGAGAAAAGAACAAGGGGACAGGACAGCCCAATGTATTTGTGCAAAGGATCATTATCACATACTGACAAGAGCCAATTTCCTCTGTCATCACATTTCATAAGTGCCTTTCTTTCGCCAGCTTTTCCTGAAATTTCCCTAGTCTAGGAAAGACAGGTTTACCTGAAAAAATGCTGTCCTCTGCAAATTATTAAGTCCACACTCTATAATTTTAAAGTCTCTTAATGTGTTTCAAAATTGTTGACAGGTTTGCATTTTTCCAGTGTCTTGTTTCAGTTTCTTTCATCTTTTTCTTTTGCCTCAGTTTGGTTTTCCCCTTGTAAAGAGCTGAAGAAATCTCTTCCATGTAGTCCCTGCTCCATAGCCAGAATCATAACCAATGTGTGATGTGAGTGGATGTACACGCTCTTGAAAGTCTCTGACTTATATCTTGTGAACCTCTTCCCATTTTACTATTTATTTAGTAAAATTTAGTGGCATTGCTTGGTTTTCAGTGTTTCCATATATTTCCTGGTATATGCTAATGAACAAGATGATCATCATGTGAAATATTTGTGAATTTAGAGACTGGAATAGAAAGTCCACATCTATGCTTGAAACCTGCTGAGTACCAGTCTTTGGAATAAAGACATACATATATATTTACACACACACATAATAATAATGGCCAATCTTCGCGGACAAAGATTTGGGAAGGGCTCACCCCATGTGTGCCCTCTGAGCCCGTGCAGTGGATTTTTTAGGTGAGGCACAGCGTGCGCAGAACTGGCCCCACCCTTTAAGTCCTAAGGCTCATTTGCCACGGTGGAGCAAGCTTGGACAGTGACAGTGAAGTCTCCTTAGGACTATCTACAGCACCCGGTACTAACCGGGGCTGACCCTGCTGAGCATCCGAGATGTGACAGGATGGGATGGCAGGGAGGCATTGAACTGCCAGGGGACGGTCCGTACTGAGACTCGAACTCACGATTAATGGATGTTATTTTTTTTCTGTAAAAATCAAGAATTTTAATATTACTTTCCCTCAGAAACTATTTGTGCCTTGCTTTAGCATCTTTCATGTGCTGATGAAATAATTTATCAGAACAGCCTCTCCTGACCTGGAAGGGCAGGAGCTGTACCAGGCACACTGTACACATGTGGCTCGATTGCTCCACTGCTCTTTTGTGAACATATTACTCCATTGCTTGCAGGACTCTCTCCTGGAGTTTTCTTGTTACCTTCCTTCTCCCTTCCCTTTTCCTCCTCCCACCGACATGGTAAGGGTGGGCTGTGCAGAAAGTCTGTGTGCCCACCCAGGGCAGCCTGAGGTGCTGCAGGGGGGCTCAGCTGGCCAGCGTATGGCAAAGGCTCAGCACCCCATCAGCCACAGTGCAAGGTAGAGGTTCACACCTCATGGTCCCAAATTTGGTGGGATTGTTAATACCTTCAATTTCCTGCCCCACATGCCCCAGGACCTACTGCAGAGGGGACATGACTACAGGGAGATGAGAAGCCCCCAGAGCTGTGTGGCAAGACCTCGATGTCACTGTCATCCATTCCATGGGGATCTTAAAGCAGCTTGTCTCATTTGCACTCAGCATTTATCAGCAGTTTTAAACTTTCACTCCTTGGTCAGTATTGTCTTATCTCCTGATAGAGAGATTAAATAATTTTGTTGCAGTCAAGGAGCTGTGTCCTACTTCTGGTCACCACTGACTCCATCAAAAACACCTCCCATCAGCATTTCTTCCCACATGCCAATTTCCTCTCTTAGCAGGAGAATCAGAGGAGAACTGTAGGATTGAAAGACCTTCTTAGAGTTTTTTGACTTTTCTTGCTAGAGGTACTGAAAATATATGTATTTAAAATAAAGGAAGAGCTTTCCAATAAGAAAGTCTACTTCTTGCTCTTTGTAGCCCTTGCTTTTACAGTCTCTCTACTTTTTGACTTGGCTACTGCAAAGTGGCTTGAACCCACCCCCAGCCTGTCCTTGCACAGAGGTTTACCAGGCTGGGGCAAAACTTTATTCTCTGCTAGCAAATGCAGCAAAGGAAGGCTTGCCAAGCAGTTTCCATTCTGACAAGGAGATGCTTTTGCTTTGGCAGGCTCCTGATTGTTTCTGAGCTTTGTTGAAGACTTGGACTGTAATCTGGAGCATGATACAGGTGCTGCTGGCATGGACAGCAGTTGTGTTTGAGCTTCAGCTTGCCTTTGCAAACTCTGACCTCAGCCAGTCCCTTCCCTGTTTCCAAAATGTCACTGACAACATTTCACAGCTTCATGAAGGGATGGTGGTTCATAAGGAGCTTCAAGCAGCTAAAAATTGTAGAGGATGAAGAGGCACATACATTTAAAGGTGACTTAAAGTCAGGGCATTGATATGTATTTGCTGGAGCTGTAGTTGTAACAGAAGTCTCTGTATTCATGCATTCCCTGCTTGCATGTACTGAGCATAGCACATGTCTGCCCTTTGATTTCATGTCCATATATATAAAAAGTAGGGTTCCTAAATGGTTGTAGAGGAAATGTTTTTCTTTATTAACTATTAGCCTCAGGGAGACCCATTTGGATGCAGTTCTCTCTGCACCCTCATAAATTTTGTAACACTCCTAGGAATAAATGGATTAGCCTTGTGTTTAAGAGTGCAGCTGGTATCAAAAATGATGAGCAGATGAAGAGAGAACACTGACTTTGTGAGGAAGGATTTGTGTGAGTCACATATGAGCAGCAGGAATGGGCAGTGCCTTCGCCTGCCATGACATCCCATTACCGAATGTCAGGAATGCTTATCACACACAAATGTTGAGCTTAACAGGTTTCATGTCAAGCCCCTGAATTCTCACACTGGGTCTTCTCATTCTCCATTTAAGTCACAGACCTTTGCACCATTTTGGCAGACCCAATTATTATTTTTTTTTAATCCTGTTGCAACGTTCACTTCTTTAACTTGCACTGTATAATAGCTTTGCTGCCTATTTCATCACTTATTTCATAGCATTTGGTCTGACTTGACACCTGTCCGTTATCTGCTAAATCTTGTCCCCTTCACAAGCCGGGAGAGCATTCCTGACTCAGACAGTAGTGGGCTTCTCATTTATTGAGATCTTCTCACCATCTTCTGTTAAGATGAAAAGTCAGATAATATGGAGAAATGCATGTCCAGTACTTACTAGACAATTTGAATTTGTCTAGTATTTCTTTAAATATTTTAATCAGACAAGTGCAAAGGGGAAGCTTGGTCTCATTAATCAGTACACTGAAAATGTTCATGGATAAGCTCCTGAGGGAAGAATTGCAGAATGTGGGTTATTTTAAGCAGCATTTGCCTGTCTATGCAGAACTGAAAATGCTTGTGATCTACAACAGTTGACAAATAAAAATTTGAGCAATTATGTGAAGCTAAGAAAACCTATTCTGTGCTAAATTATAAATCATGCTACATAGACAGGTCCGAGAGAGAAATTGCACTGGATAACAAAAGGTCAAATAAGTCTAATTACATAACAATGGCTCCAAATCCAACCTTTAATCTCCCCTCACACCCACATAACTATGAGAAAGGGAAAATCTTGGAATGTTTAATTCACCATCAGACACTTAAAATGTATTAAACACTGAGGGACCCTTAGGAACTTAAAACCTGTGCTATTTTGGACAAATTAAAGTTGGCTCTAAATAAATGTTAGTTTCCATTTCATATGTTGCCTCTTAACTTGGTAACATGAAAAACCCAAATCCTTTCCCTGTGCAATGTGCTTGGACAGGTTTGGTCACACCAGTCAGATACTGATGTGAGGTACAGTCAAATTGCTTGAGCCAGTACTAGATAGATGCATAGGTTTACTGAAAGCACAATGATTATTGATAACTTATCAGTTGATATACGTACTGATGACCCCAACCATATTGCCAGCCAGGTTGCCATTTCACAAAGGTTGCCTTTGATGACTCCTGTTCTGCCCTGTCTCTCAGCACTCCCAGCCCCATGTTACCTCCTCAGTTTTGCCTTCCCAGCCTTTGTGGGACTGTACAATGACCCTGCTCTGAGTCTTAAATGGAACTTCTGTAATGGATTGCTGTTAACCAGATCAATTCTCAGCATGGTTCACTGTATAACCCCAGATGTGAGGTACAGGTGTGATTTTCCCACCAGTTGAAAGTACTGCTTATTATCTATTGTAACAATGGTTATAGAATGATGTACACTGTTTATGAGTTCCAGAAATAAGTAAATAAACACATAAATAAAGTATGATGCCCTTCACCCAAATGGCTAACTTGTGTAAATCTGCTTGCGTTTTCCCGTTTACAACACTAGAGATCCTGAATGCGCTCTACCTCAGTGCATACAAACACAGGACACAGAGACAGCATCTGAAAAGAGCTGACCATGGTCTTAGCAGTCATAGATATTTTAAGCTGACAATAGTTATGCAATGGAGCATCCTATATCTGCAGTGCCTCGGTTCACTTAAATTTTATCCAGTCAAGACCACCATAGGATAAGAGAGTGTCTTTCACAGAAAGAAGCTCCAAAATTTTTAGAGCTAAGAGGTCAACTTATAAAAACACTCTTTCACACTCTTTCAATTTGCAGAAGCACCTAGCATGCTGAACTACCACTGAAATGGAGCATGCATCCAATCACTTTTCCCAAAAATTCACACAGGACATTTACTGTGGGAGCGACTGCAAACAGTCCAACCACAGGGAGGCACCGAGAATGACTATTTTGGAGCCAGAGGTCATATTTTTGTCAGTAACTGAAAGGGACCATCAAGTTTGTTTTCTGATCTTGTGCTCAGGTGACCTGGCAGAGTTCACAGATGATATTCCCTAAGTTGTCTCTCTCTGCACCCACATTTAAGCATGATGGATAATCATGAGTCAGGATCTGACCCAGTATCTCAGCTTCTTTTTATCAACTCAGACAGACATGTCCTTTGAATATCCAAGAGAAATAAACAATGAATTAATTAAAGTGATTGAATGGAAGATTGAAAGTACAATTAAGGTTCAAGACGCAAGGCAGGAGTATTCTAATCACCTTCGTACATGCAAAAATGCAAAATTGTTTGTTGTTAAAAAAAAATGTCTCTAGAAAGAACCTAGACCATTTCTAAAGGCATGTGAGCTGTTGCCTGTGAGGTGGTCCTGTAACACCCTTACATTTCCACCCGCAGATTTGGGCTGGCCCTCACCACTTCAGCCCCTCCCATGTTGCCTGAGTGATCCTGGACATTGGTTACAACACGCATAATGGTTTTCATAAACATAATTTCAAGCCTGATTTAGAGGCACTTGAAAAAGACTCTTTGGGATGTGTACATCTATAGAAAGGAGCAGTTTTGGGACAGCTTCTTTTGACCAAAATCAGGACACGGTCCATTAATGAACTGGAGAGTACCATGGGTCCCAAGTGGCTCCCTGTAGCCTTCATCCAACAGAGCTGGATGGGCTGATGGAGCGGAGCCATTGGATCTGTGAGTCCTTGGGAAATGCTCCCCCTTTTCCACAAGACTTGCTTGGAAGGAAACATACACACCTGTTCACTTACACCTGCATTTCCACAATGACAATAGCAAGATCAATCAACTTCAGAGTTAAGGGGAGTAGACTGGGAAATGCTTTTTTAATGCTGTGGTGCCATCTTTTACCTGTTTCTTTCTTTTAAACACCCACATACCTTGGGTGCAGACTGCAGAGAGAAGCCCCTTCAGGAGCCGTCTGGAATTAGTGTCAAGGAACTCTTTCAAACTAGTTGATTAGGTCTTATGACAAGAGCTAATATTATCCATGTCTGGCCTCAAAGATCTTCAGAAATGGTAATTTTTAAGCTTCTAAAGCTTGCTGTATTTGCTGGGCAGCAATAAAACAAGCAACAAAACCACAGCTGAAATATCTGGACAGATGAGCTTCTATGACATACAGCTTTAAGTACAAATGATGGAAGTTGGCAATATGGTTAAAATTAATGGATTTAAGTAAAGGACTAGATTTCTACTTGAATTGCACAGATTTGTTATAAAGCAATACCTGAAAGCTCCAGTCACCTCTTCAAAAATTTGTCATGCATGACTGCTTATGCACAGGTGTTTTATTACTGATAATGCAGTGTATCTTAGTGTTTAGAGACACCAGATCCATGAGAGACATTGTACATATTACAGAAAATTCCATTGCCAGAGATTTTGGATGAACTGTAGGCACGGAAGGGCTGAAGGTAACTGGGAGTCAGTGTAAAGTGGCACAAAAGCAGAAACCATGTTCTGCATCCGAAAAAAGAATTTAATTGCACTTGTGACCATGAAATCAGCTGAGGTTTTGGAAGAGAATAACACAGTGGAAGGATAAGAGGATTTTGTGGGCTGCAATTTATTTATTTGAACTTTTCATTGCTCAGAACTTACCTACAAGTCAATCTAATATCACATGGAATAATGGCCCACTTATACTTATCTCAGCTCCATTGTGTACTATGATTTAAAGAACAAATGCAACATCTTAAAGGATTCTTTGTTAATGCTGCTCTAACAGAGCTTTAAAAATAACATGAAAGAGGTTAGAGATGCTTCTTGCTAAAATGGATTTAAGCTGAAAGAGGGTAGATTTAGATTGGCTTTTAGGAAGAAATTTTTTACTGTGAGAGTGGAGAGGCACTGGAACAGGTTACACAGAGAAGTTGTGGATGCCTCACTCCTGGAAGTGTTCAGACCCAGATCAGATGGGGCTCTGAGCAACCTGGTCTAGTGGAGGGTGTCCTTGCCCATGGCAGAGGATTTGGAGCTAGATGATCTTTAAGGTCCATTTCAACCCAAACTATTCTATGATTCTATAATAAAATAATTCTCCAAATTTACTTCAGTGGCTGTACAAATCAGGTTAGTGATGTATTAGCAAAAGCCAGCAAGTTTGATTCAATGTTAAAAAGGTGGCAAGTTTTATTGAGAAAGAAAGAAACCTAAAACAGGTTTTGCCAAGGTATTGATTACGAAATGTATGTGTGTTGTATATAAACTATAT
Source organism: Sakesphorus luctuosus (assembly GCA_013396695.1). NCBI lineage: Eukaryota > Metazoa > Chordata > Aves > Passeriformes > Thamnophilidae > Sakesphorus > Sakesphorus luctuosus. Next base: position 88,966 of record VWZD01006662.1, on the reverse strand, counting down.
AGAGGGAGAAATTTTGAAACACTTGAAAGGGACCTGTGATTAGTGACAGCTAATGCATATTGTAGGAGAAGACAGAAGCTAAATGGCACACTTTGTGTTATTGTATGTCTCTTTTCTCAGCATAACAAACTAGTATATTGTCCTAGTTCAGCAGGTGGGACCAGTTGTCACTGTGTGGGGGTGATCAAAGCTATGTATTCTACCCCCTCTATTCATTCCCAAGGTCAACGGCCCATTTGTAGCAACTTCCCAGGGAGTCGTTAGCCCCTCCACTCCCAGCCTGAGGAGGCGTAGCTGCTAATGGGCCATCAACAGTCCAAAAATAGCCCATGACTCACAGAGTTAATCACCCATTGTGTGAGTCCCCGCCCCGGGGGAGGGACTGGATGCTCCCTGAGGGTACAAAAAGGGGTAGGTAAGAAGACCACGGGAACCTTTTTGTTGGACCCAGAGGAGCAGCAGGACCTCGACAGGAGGAGACCACCACTCTGGACCAGCCATCACCTGCACCAATGGGTTTGTCACTTCCTTTTGCTTTGGACTTGGGGAAGCCACACGGGTCTCAGCACAAGGCTAACAAACCCCTCTGGGTTTGTACCCCAGGGCACTGGGTTACACTGCTGGGTTTGGGGAGTTGAAAGCAATTTTGCTTTGTGTCAGTGCATTTATTGTATTATTATTATTAAATTGTAGCTCTGACTTATAATCTGTCTTGTGTTGAGCTCATTTCTCCTGCTGGTTTACCTCTAAACCAGCACATATATATAAATACATTGCTGGTCACCTTTCTCCCCTCCAAAAACAGTAAACAGATTTTTTCCAACTAGTAGAAAGATGATGTGTGACAATTACAATGTCTGTAATCTAGGAATGACCCAAAGCACCAATTACCGTAGCAAGACATTTCAAATGCCAGCTTTTGGGAAATCTTACGTTTCTAAATAAAAATGTCTAATTAGAGTCTGACTGTCACTGGGCATCTATACAGATAAAACTAAATACTAATAGCAGTGAGATGTCTGGAATGCAAATGAGAGAAGACCCATAAAACAGGGATGCAGATGGGTTTCTGAAAGCAGAGCATTACAGAGCAGGAACATAGCACCACAGTTTTTTAGGGTTGCTGTTTTCCATTTGCAGTGTCATTGCCATTATTCCTCATATATATTCCCTTTACAGACAGATGGTGATTTGCTCCATGCCTCTGATAATACCATGCCATAGTCAAAGTCTGCTAAGTCACAAAGGTAAGTTTTCATATCTTCCACAACACAAAGTACCAAGTTGATCAGACTTGCAAAAACCTGGAGTGGTCACACTTTGGTCTCTGCAGTTCAAGGGCAGAGGGGACATATTCAGACAGTTCATGCCTGGGTGTCTAACCCAACTTGCCCAACTCCCTCCATCAACCACAGTTACGGTAAGAAATGGCAATAGAGGGTCTACATTGCTCATTGCTATCTTCAGCGCTGCCTTTGTTGCAGATGGTGTGAGCAGGTCACTTTGTGACTACCAGGTGCTTCATATTAATTTCTCTACTAGTTAAGAAGACAAGGTACTTGAAAACAGAAAGTTAGGATCTCAGCTCTCCATAGTTGTATTTTTGCTCAGTTGTTTGTCATCTCTTTCCAGATGATGGAGATGCCATCTGCTGCCACCAAAAATCTAATTCACTGCACTCATGCCTGTGACAAGCAGGCTGCAGGAGTTACAAGGAGGATGGAGATGTCCCTTTTGGTTCCACTGTGGTGCTGATCCCAGGGTACCAGAAGCCATGGCCCCAGTTCAGCATGTTGGATGTAAGAAAGAAAGGAGAATAACACCCAGCTAGAACATCTCCTTCTGACTTCAGGTACGGCAGGATTTCATCACTACTTAAGGGATTCAGAGGAGCACTTGAGTATATACACATTCAAACAAGATACCCTGAAGTTTTGTTCTTGCTGCTTCTGCCTGCATGATGAGGTCACCTCAGACCAGCCCTCAGTAGGACACAGTTTGAGCTGGAACAGTCTGTGCCTCAGGTCTGGAAACAAGGCCTGTGGTGACTTTGCTGCTGCAGGCATGTTGTGAAGATAAGTTAATTGATGTTTGTGAAGCAGACACATTATGGGAAATGCCATAGGAAAAGAAGTATTAGGAAATTAGCATGTGAGAACAGAGTTTGGCTAGCATGCAGTAAATAAGATGGGGCTGGTCCTTCCCAGGCTCTGAACCCAGCAGCAGCCCCTCAGGAAAATCAAGCAAGTGATGACCACTCATCGAGGGTCTGGCACAGTTGGCAGTGCTGCCCCAGACGGACTACTGCCTCTCCTTGGAGGGCTTTGAATGCAGCTCCCTCTGCATGTGGCTCTGTGTGTGCACATGTGCATCTGCTGGTGTGATGTTATTACCCAGGGAAGGAAGGCAGAGCATGCTGACATGAAGCTTACAACCTCCTACTCCCCATGAGCCAGGGAACAGGGCCAGATGGTGCTGGTGGCCCACAGCAAGGTCTGGCACTAGAATTTCCTGTATCCCCACTCACTGATTCTACATCAGGACTGTCACACAGCCATAAGCACTGCTGGAAACTTACAAGAGAGGGTAATTTCAGCCTTCATCCTGTAACTAGTATTTTGTTTGCTGAAGGGTTTGAGCCATAGAAATGAATTCCAGCATAGAAATGTGTTTCTGTGATGATGAGAGCTCGTGGTGAGTTAATCATGCAAGCAGCATACTCTGCACTGTTACCCAGCAGCCTTTGTCTAAGTACCATGGCATCTTATTAGACCTGGAGCTCTCCATTGGAAATACTGCTTTTTATGAAGAAGTGTAGGAAAGGAGAAGTGTCAAGACTGCAGTGAGGCAGATGTCCTGATTTATGTCTCATGGAAATTTGTTTATCTGAAATGGTCAAGGAAATATCACTGAGGTGCCTCCGAGCTTTATTTAGACGATTAATGTGAAAACCACATTTCAAATCCGAGAGGGGAGAAGGAGAGAAATACTCTAATTGAAGTCATGAGAGAACACTGACATGTTTCCACGTGGAGCTCACATGCAGGGACACAGCTTCCCGCTGGCACCCCAATGCCTGCACAGAGTGAGTGTTACAGGCATATAAACACCTTCTTGGCAAACGCTTGGGCTGGGTTTAAATCCACTGAAGCCAGCTTTCAGGAGTGCTGAGAGCGCAATAACAAATGATTCTATTAGCATTAATGCAGTCAGCTTGTGCTATTTATAATGCAAATATCATCCAAGTATAAAAATTGCCTCATTGGTAGAACAGAGGTAAAATTTCCATTCATCATGTTTTAAAATAGCCTAATCACACAATATGTACTTGGTAACCATAAATGAAAGGTTCTCTTAACATAAAGATGATTAATAATGGACAGGTATCTGTTATATATTTTTCTACTGATGAAAAATATAAATATTTTGATGAAAAAAAACCTCTGTATAAAGAAGTGTTTACATTCATCTACCAAATAATTCCTTTAACTCCTGCAGGGATTAGGGCCTTTAAAGGCACATAAAGGAAATATGATTATATCTTATTTACTTGAAGATTAAAACATACTACAAGAGCTATATGTGCACTTATGTTTTCACACCATTGTGGCAAACAACCTCAGGGGCTTGAACTGCATCAATCTGAGCACAAAACCTGACCACCCCCTCCAGTCCTCAAATACAGGTACTGCTTTTGTTTGGGATGCTCAGATGATGTTATTATACAGATGATATCCTTCCAATGTAGTCAGCAGAGGAGCAGCCAGAAGGCAAAAGAAAGACCGTTTTCTGGTGCAAGGCCTTGGAACTATCTGGAACTTTGCGTATGAAATAATAGAAGTATCTCCTTCCCTAAGGCTTCATGGGTGTTTGAATGTAGGACTGCACAGCAGATGAAATCCCCAGAGAAGAGGTGCCCAAACTGCTGTGCCTGTCCCCCACACCTGCTGTGGCACAGGCACTCTCCCCATCACCATCCTGCCCCCCCACTCCCCAGGGTTTCCTCTGGGAACTTTACATACAGCCAGAAAGAGCCTGACCACATTCAGAGTTTTATTTCCCATCTCATCAATGGGAGGATTTTCAAACCAGCTCTTTCCCCACCTGCCATGTCTGCAAGGTTGTACTGACCCAAGAAACTCAGAGCCTCTCTACTGAGCCAAACAGAAGACACAGGTACTCACAAGACATACAGGACTATAGTTTTAAAACCTTGGTGTCCCCAGTTTGACCTGAAACACTCATCATTGAAAAATACCTTGTCCCCCTGATCATTTACTAGGGTGAACTTCCCCACCAGAGCACATACTGCCATGCATAAGTCCTATAGGGAGAGGCTGAGGGAGCTGGGGTTGTTTAGCCTGGAGAAGAGGAGGCTCAGAGGTGACCTCATCACTGTCTAGAACTACCTGAAGGGAAGTTCTAGCCAGGTGGGGCTTGGTCTCTTCTCCCAGGCACTCAGCAATAGGAAAAGGGGGCATGGGCTCAAGCTCTGCCAGGGGAAATTCAAGTTGGAGATCAGAAAAAAATTCTTTCCAGAGAGAGTAATCAGGCATTGGAATGGGCTGCCCAGAGAGGTGGTGGATTCACCATCCCTGGAGGTTTTTAAACTGAGATTGGACGTGGCACTGAGTGCCATGATCTGGTAAATGGACTGGAGTTGGCCCAAGGGTTAACTTGATGATCTCGGAGGTCTTTTCCAACCCAACCGATTCTAGGATTCTATGCCTTTGGGACTGCTGACACAGAATGTGTCCAATGGGAAGCTAGTGCAACGCCCTGTGTGACAAGTTCCTTACATTATGATTCAGACCATCACATAAAAATAAATTCCAACACATTAAGCCATTGCAAGTAAGGCAGCTTATATACCTACTTACCTTATCTTATCCCTCCAATATATTTTTTAAATTCTTCTTTGAAAGCAGATGGCTTTCTGGATTCAACTGGAAGTTATTTCAGAATTTATATCACACATAATTAGAAAGCTTTTACTTCCTAGTGTAAGTTTATTCATGGCCAGTTTGAATCACTTTTTCTTGTGCCCATGGTGTCTGTCCTCAAATAGTTCCATTCAGGGAGTCCCAGGAGGATTGACAGCCCCATCAGGGACACTTTTTCTCCCATTTTTTTTTGACAGATACCGTGAGTATCTCCCAAGCTCAGATTGCTCACATAAATTGCTTGGAATTATTTAGATTTCAAATAATGCTCAGGAATAGTGGACTATTGGTCCAAAATTCATGTCAGAATAAAACAGCCCTTAACACCACTGTACTGCTTGAGAAGCTCAATGTGACCAATGGGGCCATCCTTACTCTACTTAACAGTGACACCAGCTTGATTGTACAGACTGACATGTCTTGTAATTCTGCCTTCTGTGCCACCAAGTCTTCCACTAATTCAAAGGACTCAGCACAACTCAGCAGAACAAGTGAAGGAGGCTAGTAATGATGTAAGTAAAAATAGCAGCAAGCGAAGCCTACTCTCCATTTTGATCACTCCCTGGTTCCCTTGCTTGGTTCTCAGAAGAGATTGGAGGCTGTGATGAAAACCACCCACTACCAGGCACCATATCTGCATTTTAAAAAATCAGCATGTCCCTTTCCTTTTGCACCAACGAGGCCATGCAGAGCCCCCAGACAAGGCATTGTCCTTCAGGCAGCACAAGAGCATGCCTGGTGATACCACCACATCCCTGAAAAAAGCACAGGACCCTGGAGGCAACTGAGCCTCTCTGTTGCATCAGCCCGCTGGAGATCTCCCAGGGAACCATTGCAGGGACTGAAGTGGAGTTTGTCAGGAATCTGATCTGCAATTCCCAACTCAAAGATTTTCAAAACCTACTTTATCATGTGGCTCACTATTATGGAAACAAAAAGTAATTTCAGACTATTTTTTTTTATGCAACCATGTCATCCAACACTTCAGATTTTCTACAAGAAGGTTGTTTGGGTTTTCTTTGTTTGCATTCTAAGTTTACATTATATTTATTGTACCAAAAATGTTCTTAATTAAGAGCTTTATTTATAATGTCCATATGCAAAAGTTGCTTGTAGACAGCAATAAAAGGTGATTACAGTATTTTAAAAGGACAGAACTGTCACTGCCAGCACTTTTCAGGAGTATGAGGATGCATAACCAAAGCCTTACTCTTCAATAATCTCTCTGAAACAGATCAATCCCTCTAACCTATTGTATAGCCTAGAAAACATTACTTATATTGCTGATGGGACTTGTGGAGACACCAGAAGCATTACACACGTGCCCAGGGATTCCTCCACACTTTATAGACGTCTGCACCATCTACTACTGTAGGGATGGGGCAGAAAAAGGAAGGGTTTGAATATCAGGAGGCTCAGATAAACATGCTCCTGGACAAATGAGAGAGAGAGAAGGGAGGGGGAAAGTGAGACTGTGACCCCTATTTCCTACATCCCTGCAACCACAGATATAAGGGTTATAATTTTCAACAGAGCCTGAATAACTATGGTACAAAAATTACCTTTAAATTTGGCTAAACTTGTTCTAGACAAGGACTCATATAAACACTGCCTAACTTCCAGTAGATACAGGCTGACTATAAATATTTTGCCCCCGAGACAGTCATGCACATGCCTGCGCCATCTGCTTTTGAGACACTGTGATGTCTATGGCTTCATCTCTGCCAGTAACTCTTACCTACAGCTCAAGTGTGTTCCTGGCTGAGGCTGGAGAAGCTCCTAGGCACCCACTGCCTTGGCAGATGGGGAATTCATTTGTTGTTTCACGTGCCAGGCCTGGCCCAGAGGCATTTTGGAGAACACCAGCTGCTTTGGGCCTTTACAAAACCCCACCACAGAAGTGGTGCAGAGGAGAATGCCCTTCCCTGTGCTTGGTTTCCCTTATGAACTGAGAGGACCTGAAAACCCAGAGCTCCTTGGTGAGTGCTTGAACCAGGAGGTGATTCCAGTCCTGGGCTGCCCCAAATTAATGCACTGGGTGAACACTGAATGAAGGTACACATATTATCTCCATGGCTATTTAAGGGTGGCGTGGAACACATACATCCTCCATGCATCAGCTGCATGCCTAAGGTATCATACCTTCCTTAGCTTGATCTGCTAGTCTTCACATCAGCAGCAAAAAAGTTAACATTTTTTGTGCAAACAAAGTTGTATGTGCCATTGCCCTGCTTTCCAAAGGTGCTCCTTATATGTTCTGTGATTAATTCAGCTTATCTGTAATTGAAAATGTAGAGTTGAGTGGTGAAATTTATCCAAAAGAAAAACACTGAACTCTGCATTAAGGATGTTGTATTATTGTAAGTGAAGAGGAAAAAATTGGTTTAATCAGGTTGGTAAGGACAACCAGGTTTAGCAAAATAAGGGCAATACTCCACTAAACTTCTGTAATCTTTCTTTCGCTTTTCTCTTGACAATTCAAAAAGTACATCTAAATTCACAGTGAAATGAAAGGTAGAATTGCCTCACTTTATAGAGTCAATCTCTGAAAAATAGCTGAAATAACAGTATTTGGAATAAAAATTGGTATTAAAATAAGCGCTACAGAGTAAACTTTTCCCTTTTTCTAACGACCTCAGAAATAAGATACTTTACAAGGCAGTCATTGTCTTTCAAGGAGAACCAGGCTGTAGCATTGCCATGTCTTTGTGACTTAGCAGAGAGAAACCCTCTCAGGAACACCTGGTGAAGCAATCTGGCTGTTTTCCAGCAGAGATAACACATGCTAATGGCGCAGTGCTCTCAGTGAAATGCTGAGAGCAGGTTGTATCCCCAGCTTTTATGAAAGATACCTTTCAATCACACAGCTTACTTTCATGCTGCTTTGTCCTTGGCAGTCAACTGAAAATTGTGCCAAATGGATTAGAAGAACAGAGTGACATAGATCTAGCCTGAGAAGCGAATTTTTGAGTTATTTGGCAAGCAATAGAAAGTAGGACTGTAGATGATACTGAATTTAAGATTTCAAAGTTGTAATTATAAATGATGAATGCACTTGGAAAATGGAAAATACTTTGAGGGAATCATCTCTCAGAGGAGGAAGAGTGGCCCAGCTACACTGCAGGTCTGAGCAGATTACCCAAAGATGAAAATGAGTACAGGAGGATACAAATAACAGATGTCTAAAAGACACAAAGAGAAAGGGAATTACCCTTTCTCATTTGTTCTTGCTCCTTCTAAGTGCCTTTTTACACTGGCTTGCTGGCTGGGCTGTTTCCTTTCCTGGGCAACATGCCCAGGTGGCCAACAAGGTCAGTGGCATCCTGGTTTGTATCAAAGATAGTGTGGACAGCAGGACTAGGGAAGTGACCGTCCCCCTGCACTCAGCCTGGTGAGGCTGCACCTCGAGTGCTGTGTCCAGTTCTGGGCCTGTTGCTACAAGAAAGACACTGAGGTGCTGGAGCATGTCCAGGGAAGGGCAGTGGAGCTGGAGGGTCTGGAGCACAAATCTTCTGAGGGCAGGTTGAGGGACCTGAGGATGTTTAGCCTGGAGAAGAGTCTCACAGAGGACCTTATCACTCTCTACAACTACCTGAAAGAAGAGTGTAGCCAGATGGGTGGTCTGTCTCCAAGTAACAAGCAGTAGGACAAGAGGAAATAGACTCAAGTGGTGCCTGGGTGAGTCAGCAGAGAGGGAAGAGTTGAACTTTGCTACCAGCACAAACACTTTAGTCTCTCTCTGAAGGTGAACAGGGTAAAACACAGTGATTCTTTAAAATTAGGAAGGGAACTTTAGCTTAAACTGTTAATCAATCTTTCACAAATCATTACAAGATCTGGCATTCCTGGGTTCCAACATATGGAAATCTGTCCTCGTTCTCCATTACCTGCACATGCTGGGTTCTCATTTCTGTTTAGAATGAGAAAGAGAGTTTGACTTCATTTCACAAGAGCATTATTTTCTCTTAGGAAAGACTAAGAAGCCCAGTAGGGTAAATACAACAATCCTTCAAAACACCTTAGACTTTGTGGCTACTTTGTCACCCTCTCATGAAGTAATTGGCACCCAAAATCATAACTGCATAATAGACTGGCTTTATGCAAAGCTGGATTAAGTCAGTCCTGCTTGAGTCAGGAGCCACTACTCTGCTCCACCATTCCCTTTCTCCAGGTTGTTTTCTTCCCCCATTCTGCCACTGTTCATTGAGGTCCACACTGCAAACAGGATTGGGAAGATGAGGACCAGCAACACACCTGCAGTGTCAATAAACTGCAGAGCCTGGGGATGGAAAAACCGTGGAGGGGAAGAAGTGGCCTCAGCTAAAGGCATTTGGGTTGGGGATTTCTCAAGTCAGCATCACAGTGAAAAGCAGGAAACACTATGAGATGGCAATAAACTCCAGAAGGTCCTCCAAGAGACAAAGAAGTGTCGTGGAGATTCATGCCTGGTCAGTGCAACATAGACACAGCTGATGGTCTCATTCCCCTGATCTTGTGCAAGTGTGAAGTTCGTTACTCTGTAATTATGTGTATTCCTTGTAGAAAATTATGAGAAATATAAATGCTAGAATGTTTAATTTTGTTTTATTTTTTTTTTATTTGCAGGGACAAAACCATTTCAAAGCCAGGCAAAAAAAAAAAAAAGAGTTCAAATTCAAAAATATTTCTGCAGAGAAGTTCTAGTACATGTGAAGGAAGAAATTCCAACCATCCTCTGGTTTGCTACTGTCACCCTAGAGAAAGAAAATATGTCTTAAGCACAAATGTGATAACAGTTCATGGAACTTTTAACATGGTAACAGCTTGCTGCTTGTGCAAGATCTTTTAACGGAATAAGGAATCCTCTCAAATATTCACAAATAACTGTCCATAGATTGGTGCCAATTTACAATAAGTGCAATGTGGAGTACACTAATACTATAAAATTATTGTAGAAAATCATGCAGAACTACTGAAAAGAACTGGAAGGCTCTGTTAGGGTTAAATGCAGATTATCCACAGATGGAAAGAGCGGTGGACAGTTAAATCTCTCCAAAGCTGAATCCAGGAAGGGACATAAAGTGAAGGGCTTCTTCAAGTGCATCTATCAGCAGCAAAATAAGGCAGGATAAATGTGAGCTTGCTGAGGAATTGGACAAGAGACCTGGTGCCAGGACATGGAAAAAACCAGGCTCGATGCCTTCTTTCCTTGGCCTTTACAGGTAAAACCAGCCTTCAGGAATCACAGGTTGAAAAGGCCAATGGGAAAGTCTGGAGCAAGGAAGACTTACTCTTTGTGCAGGAGACCCAGGTTAGGAAGTATTTCAAGGAACTGGACACACACAAGTCCATGGGACCTGATGTGATGCCCCCATCATTGTTGAGGGCACTGGCCAAAGTCATTGCAAGGTCATTCCTGACCACCTTTGGAAGATCATGGCAACTGGGAGAGGATCCTGAGGACTGGGAGAAAAGAGATGTCAGTCCTATCTTCAAGCAGGGTAATAAGAAGAATTCAGGAATTTACAGGCTGGTCAGACACACCTTCATCTCTGGGAAGGTAATGGAAAAAGTCAAGGTATTTAATGCCTTCTTTGCCTTGATCTTTTCCAGTAAAATCACACTTTAGAAATCTCTGGGATTGGATGTGGCTTCCTCCTCAAAGGGAAAAGGAAATATAAAAGACCTAATACTACACCAAGTAAATGGTCATGATAGCACATCTGAAGTATAAATATCCCACTCGACCCAGACAGTTCCTTAGAATTCACACTCATGTTTATATACATGTGTTTAAAAATCGAATAACAAAATGTATAGGAAACTTTGCGTTTCAAGGTATTCAATGAGCACTATGGAAAAGAAATCCCCGCCCTTCACCTGAATTTAGTGTTATTAGTTCTGCTGAAAAATGCACATTTGTGGTTTTTTTCTGCAATCATTATTTGCCTTTTGTCAATTTTGTCAAATTCTTCAAACTGACAGCAGATTATCGTCATCATCATCATCATCATCATCATCATCATCATCATCATCATCATTGTCATACTCATATTGCTTCTAAATGCTCATGCAGGCAAGACAGCCACACATCTCTGATGCCGCAGCAATAATTTTGAGCAGGGCCAACATGCCACGTTTGCACAGTCTGAGACCCTCTGAAACTTGTGTGGACTGAGATGACCCCACTCAGAGAGGTCAGCAAGATCTCAGCCACTTGTTTCCCAACCAGCTTAGCCAGTAAGGAGATTATGGACGCACTTGGAGAGTTTCTGACTGCTTAACCCAATGAGAGCCTTTCCATGTTTTGCATTCCCAAGCCCATGCAGATGTGAGGGACTGCAGCAGCCATTGTATCCTCCATATGACAGTGCTCAGTGCTGAACCATGGTCTGCCAGAACAGATAGTTAATAGGGAACAGTCCAGCATTATTAGTTTATTAGCCAGCTCATAAATGATGAATACTACTCTGTCATTTCCTAAATCCATAGGTATTTCATCATTATTCATTGTAAAGAGGAAAAGACAAGTTAACTCTGTATCTGTCAACAAATGTTTCACCTTACCTGTCCCTGTATCAAGAAATGCGTGTTGAAAGCAAAGATGTTTCTTCACAAACAAAAAAGACGTTCAAAACCTCATGAAATATATATTTTCCTTATTTTTAGACTTGACAGTGTGAGTTGTATTATATTTAGATTTTAGAATGGGTGATAACACTATGCTTTTTCCAGTGACTAACAGCAGTTTTATCTGTCTGCTTATGAGGCTGAAAAATATAATGGGAAACCAACATCTTGACAGATCATACCTTGGTCATTTCCAAAGTGTTCCAGCTCTGCCACCCCTCCCTGTGCCCTCCCATGCCACGTGTCACTGTAGTGCAGTTCCACCCCTCTTGGCTACCATCTCAAACAAAAATTTTGGACTGATGGAGTGTTGGGTGCATTATCCAAGGTTTTTCCTTCAACATCCTCATGGGCTTTGGATGGGACGATCAGCTTCAACGCTGCCAATAGGTGTTCATGCTCCTGCCAGTGAACATCCCACCTCTTGCTCTTCACTGAATGGTTTAATGCTGCCATCTTATCTTATTTTTCCCCATTTCTGCCCTATTTTTTACCACCTTTACCTTCCTTTCTCCAGCCGGTCTCCTCCCAAACAAACCACCTCATTATCCCTGTTTTACTACATCCATTTCCAAATGCCTGACACCACTACACTACATGTGCAATCTAATCATTAAATATCATTAATTATATAGTTTCCTAGGTACAGCTGCCTTTGCAAGGTTCATTTCCCCAAAAGAGCTTGAATTCCCCTTGAATTTTCTGGTTCACACTGGTTTCAGTTGGCTTGTCTTATCTGCTTTCTGAGACGTAACATCTTTCTTGTGTCTTAATTCCTCTATTCAGCTCCAGGTAACCTCAAGCACTGTCTTGTCTCATACAAAGCTTCTCCTGTAACATGTTCTTCTCACTCTGTTTTTTTGTTTTCACAGCATATCTTGCTCTCCCTTTTCTTTCCAGTCACAAGTCATTAGCCTGAACACATCCTTGGGATAAGATCCTGCTTCCTGCAGAAGCACCATCTCAACACCATCCATATTCTCTGCAACCCAGTGCCCTATAGCAATGCCTTCTTGGTGTTGAAGGGCCACCCAGCCTGAGCACAGCACCAGTCTGGGCACCTCAGCAGGGGTAGAGAAGCAGGGCAGGTACAACCTCCTATTGACTGGAGACTATGCAAAACTTCTCTGGGGCTCAGGTCTTCTGGATCTGTCACTGCTGGAAGTGTGTTGATCTACTTCAAGTTTAGGGCTTGAACAGATGTTCTCACTGCTGCTCTGTTTCAGGAAGAAAACAAATTTTTCTGGACAATACAGCTTTGGTGAGAATTGATTGAACTTAACGTTTGGCTTAAAAGTGAGTAAAGCACCCAAAGCATTTTGCCCCTTTACTTGACATCAGATGGGGCAAATGTAATTTCCTCATCTAAGTATCCAAGAAAAGCATTTTCTATTCGTAGATATTTTCCTTGGAGGTGATAAATCATTTATTATAGTATTTTTAGTAGGAACACAAGGTTTGAGAGGCCTCTTTTGTCCCTGCAGCTGGCCAGTTACCTTCTCAGGCACTGGCTGCAAATTCAAGACAAGCAGTTACATGAATCTGAAAATAGGGTGTTATGATCAGGACAGCTGTTGAAAGGGTAGAAGAAAACACAAAAGAAACCTGGGCTTTCTTTGAAACAGAAGTGCAGCAATCCAGTGAAGGTGGTGATGTTTCGCTATACAAGCACAGATGAACAAGAATTTATTTCTATCATTTATAAAACACTTTATGAACAGAGCTGGATAGTGTGAAAACAGTCACTTGCTCCATTGATTGATCTTCCTTCCCAGCACCTAAACCAGATGAAATGCCAGTTGAGCAGAAAAGTTTGAGTGAGTATTGTCCATGCAAGATTTTTTTCTAGTATCTGGTATTGATAAAGACCTGCTTATGTTCTTACCTTATATCAATAAAGGTCTGATTATGTTCTTACCAGATCTCTACTTCATAGGAAATGTTTTTAAAGGTTATCATTGCTTATGTCAGTGACATTTCTGGTAAGCACTGTGACTCTCCTGCTCCCTTCCTTTGCTGCTGCATCCCCAGTAATCTTAACAAAAAGGTCCTTCTGTATTGTTTCTAGTTCAGTAATTACTGGGATAACAAGGTAACAAACCATGGACAACAGTAGTGTTTCTAGAAGTAGCTGGAAGAAGATTAATTAAGGTCATTTTGAAAGGAAGATGGTCTCATTGACGTAAAAAAAAAAAAAGATATCAAGACCAACCAGCTGTAACTACCTTGGAAGGTTTACTTTCGCTTTTAGAGCAGATGTCTCTGTTTTTATTTAATAATGAATAAACTGGAATATCTGGATGCTATGGGAATTCTGCTGTACAGGCAGATGTCAGCCAAACTGTTTTAGTTCATATAAAGCACTTGTAAACTCCAGAGGGTTATGGCCTCTTTTAGTTAAACGGCAGAGCCTGTAACATATAGTGCTTGTCATTTATTAAATGCCATTCATTAAAAGCAACTTACCAGGGAATGTTGAGATTGTCCCATTCCCTGACTCTCTTGTCCTTCCCTCAAGAACAATTCAAGGATGTTTTGCTGTTTTTTGATATGTAAAATTAGGCACAGCTATTTTAATACTTTATTAACAATAAGCATATTTTCAGTGGAAAAGAAATCCAGCCATTTGCAGAGGGATGCACTGATGTATTTTTGGGGTTCCATACTAGCACTGAGAAGAGGGGACTACTGCTGCCCAGATGATGCTGTGGCTGCTGTTTTGCATGTGCTCATGCACTGCTTGATCAGTGTTAAGGTGGCAGAAGAAGCATGTTGGAGTCAGTCACTGCGCAGTGAGGATTTGTGATTCCAGGAGCTATGAGGAGACACTTCTAGTAGGAGTCGATTTGACTGACAAATATCCTTTGTCAGATCACGTTTCATTTTTAAAGATGTTTATTTGAAGTAGATAATGACATCAGGGCCTACTGATGAACCATCTTGGAGATATAGATATGCCAGTTAAAATGAATATTGACTATTTTCTGAGCTTACATTTACTGTGATTGGTCTAATGCAAACATACAGTTTTGGAGAAAATCTTAAGCCAAGCTGAGCCCTCTAAAGTTCTTGCAATACCAAATTGCTTAAAGTGGCCTTTCATTTTATGTTGAAATGATTCTTTTTCAATGAACGATAACCCCTTCTAAAATGACTTCAAGTAAAGTTTTTGTCATTTCCCTCCATCCCCAAAATCTTGCCTCACACTGTCTATAGCAAAGTTTTGGGTTAATTATAGTAGAACAAGCAGGAATAAAGTGTGTTCCTGGAGGTCTGGGAGCTGTGACAGCTGGTGCATCGGAGATGGACATGGAATAAAATATGGAGATTAGTTATCTTTTCCACAGAAGACAGGATTTGGGGCCAGGCTTAAATCCCTGCATTCAAGTAGCCTTCTCTAGATGTTCATTTTCAGTAATGGGAGCTTTGATTCTTTGTTGACATAAGAACAACAATTTATTTATCTTAAATGGAGCTAAGCCATAGCCTAGTGTTTGTATGTTTTCTAAACTGAATAAAATGTTGCAAAGCTAAAGAAGGCATTCAGGTTTTGGACTGTAATTAATGTCAACAGAATGATGATGCCTTTATTCAGCGATAAAGACAACTGATGAGGTGAGGGCATGGAGAAGGTGCTTATGATCTTGATGGAATCCTTAATGTTAAACAGTTGTAACCAGTATTTAAACAATGGTGCTGCTTCATCCTATGGCTGATATGGTGAAAGAGAAAAGGGACCAAAAATCCTAGTTTTGTGAAATTTCTAATTCAGCTTTGCAAAGTGGTTTTCTTGCATAGTAAAAATTCTTAAGTCATGAAACAGCATGAATTGATAGAGTCGCTTTGTTCTGGTACGCGCTGTCTAGCGATTATAGAGAGCAGTGTACCATGTATTAGAAGTCATAAATTAAGGTAAGTTAGACACTTCAATAGGATGAAGTGGTAAAAAGCCAAGATTTTGTAGAGTTAAAGTCAAGATTTTACAAGTTTGACAGGTCATGTCGTTGAACAAAGAGAAGGCAAAAGTCCAACAGTGATGAAGATGCTTCAAGACCACCCAAGGGATGAAGTCAGGAGACCACTAACCAAAAGGAAAGGTTCACCCAAGATTTTGCCCAGTCATTAATACAGAAATTAGAAAGTGTAACTATGAACTCAAGACTGCATAAGTGGCTTATTTTACACAAACAAGGCAGGCAAGTTTTTGCCCAGTATGAACTGGCTTCCCTCCAACATTGTCAATAAATACATTTGCTGGTAAAAAAAAATAGAAAGTTTCTTAGCATTTACTTATTTTAAGGTGTTTTTGCTATCAATGGCCATGTTTTGCTTTAACAGAACTTGCACTTCAGGTGGTTTGGGTTGCAAGAAAGCACATTGCTGCTTTCAAAATGTACCCGTTACATCTCTTGGTCCCTTTGCTTATCCAGCCAAGAGAGTGTACAGGGGCACCACTGAGGACAAGTTTCTGCTTTCTGCGAGTATTTCTCTGAACTCAGCAATAAGGAGGTCTAACTTTATGCCACAATTTTTGATGAACTTTTGTCATGCTACATAATTTTAGTCTTGCTGCTTAGTAATGCGCATAGCAGAAGCAACACCTTTTCACAGGGTCCTGTCTCATTGCAGCTTAATTTTCTGACAACAGCAGCACTGAAATTCTCACAGGGGTTTTTCCCGTTTCTGTGTGCCTGTGCAAGGAGAGGCATTTCTCTCTGCCTCTCCCCCAGTGGCATAGAGCTCCTGTCAGCCTCAGCAAAACAGCTGCCTCCCTGGAGAAACCACTCCTAGGTACATACACACTGCTTAAAATTGCATTTTTCACTTTCAAAATGTATGTGGTAAGTATTTCACTCTGCATATAACTATTAATCTGTATTTCAGCTTTTCTTTAATCTATTTCTAGGCAAAGTAGGGATGGAAATAGGACTTTATATAACCCTAATGAAAGCATCTGTCAAGTAATGGGAAAGAAATAAGAGACTTGTTAATAAAACAGTAAATCTATCTGGAGACACAGCATTACTATGAGGGAGCTTAGTGCTCTTATTAAACCATCTGCTTTTAAAATTGATTTCCTTTAGCAACTGGCTTTAGTGCTGGGATGTGCCTGCCTGGCACTGAGCTGAGCCCCAGGATTTGCCTCTGTCTTCCCCGGGCATGCAGGCACTGTCCTCCACGATGGCTGTCTCAGAAGGTGCAAAACCAAAGCCATTCTCCTCATGCAGGAGTGCTCCATAGAGGTGCCTCATGTTGTCAGGGCAGTATTGTCCCCTGGGGCCATTCTGCCTCATCCATGTATGTTCTTCACTAGGGTGCATGCTGAAACCGTACCTGACAGCCCTCCTTTTAGGGGGAAACCAGGAGGAGGAATTAAATAACATTTCTCCATCCACTGAAAAAATACCCTTGGTCTGAGGATAGGTTTATAGAGTGAAACAATAAAGATTTGGGAGTTTTGTTCCAGGTCACAAGTTTGCAATTGTCCTAGTTCAGCAGGTAGGATCAGTTTATCACTGTGTGGGGTGACCAAAGCTATGTATTCCACACCCTCTATTTATTTCACAAGAACTGTGAACAATGGACCATTTGCAGCAGCTGCCCAGGGCACACCCAACTCCTCAGGGTGTGAGCTGGATGTGAAAGACACCTGTGAGATAACAGCTGTGATAACTCCCCTCCAGGAAGTCATTAGCACCTTCACACTCAGCCTGAGGGTGCTAATGGGCCATCAACAATTCCAGAATACTCCGTGACTCAAAGAGTCAGATCACCCATTGTGTAACTCCCCACCCTGGGGGAGGTACTGGGTGGTCCCACCTGGACCTGAGGGTACATAATCTTGGGGTCTTGTTGGATCAGAGGAGGACCAGAACCTTGACAAGAGAAGACCACCAGTCTTCACCAGACTGCAACCATCATCTGCACCAACAGGTTTTTTACCTCCTTTTGCTTTGGACTCGGGGGAACCATGTGGGGCTCAGCACAGGAGTTAGCAAACCCCTTTGTGCTTGTGCCCCAGGGCACTGAGTTATACTACTGGGTTTTGTGGGTTAAAAGCATTTTCTCTTTGTGTCACTATATTTATTGTAATATATTTTATTAAATTGTAACTCTGACTTACAATTTCTCCTGAGCTGGGTTCATTTCTCCTGCTGGTTTACTTTTAAACCAGCACAGGAATCTTAAAGCTTTATGAAGAAGTGAATCCATGTTCCATCCAGCTCTACTAAAGCACCATGAGGAATCCACCACCCAATTTATTTTCCACACATAACATGTTTGTGCTGCAGATGAACAGGTTTTCCCATTTTCTTTTGGTTGTGTTTGTCTGTTTTTCCTAACACAGTGTGCAGAAGAAGCAGAAAGGCCATCTCTATCATCACAGGCATGAGGACCATGCTGACTGGTGGCTTCTTTCTCCTGAATATCTTTCATGAATTCAATAAAATAAATCCCTGGAAGTATCAGCCACTGGGATCCACTACTTACAAAAGCAAATTGGCAGGAGCCTCCTCAGAAGCAAATCAGGCAGCAATGGGTGTGCCTGACTGGAGCATTGCTCAGCTGATGCACAGAGCTGTTGGGAAGCAGTGGCACAGGTTACACATCCTGCCCTACCTGACCTCAGCCTGGGAAATTCAGAGGACAAAGCTGAAAGCATGGGAAAGGCTAATTAAATGCAGTGCTCAATTAAAATCCCTCTAAAAATTTTTATTAGCTGTGAGCCAAACAGTTTACTCATCCTTTTACTATTCTGCTTAGTTTCTTTATGAGGACAGACTGTTCAGGAGCACTGGGAAACCAAGGTCTAGGGTAATTCTCTGATGCTGGGAAATTAACCCTTGAAGTACCAACTTGAAGTGATCTATGCAGAGCAATGAGCTGCTGCATGCATGTTCAGCCACCTTGAAAGCAATCATAGAACCATAGAACACCAGCTTGGAAGGGACCCCACAGATAATCTAGTCCAACATTTTTTGGGCAAAAACATGGTCTAGGCAAGATGGCCCAGCCAAATCTTTAAAGTCCAGCCAAAGCATCTAGTGCAGGGGAATTCACCACTTCCCTGGGGAGATTATTCCAATGGCTGACTGTTCTCATTGTGAAAAAATTTTCCTCTTGTGTCCAGTTAAAAACTCCCCAGGAGTAACTTGTACCTCTTGCCCCTAATATTTTCTCTGTAACTCCTTGAAAAAAAGGAGTCTCCACCTTCTTTGTAGTCACCCTTTAAATACTGGAGTATGTTAATAACATCACCCCTAAGATTTCTCTTCTCAAGGCTGAGCAAACTCAGCTCTTTCAGCCTTTCCTTGTGTGGAGTCTTCCCACTCCTTCAACAACCTTTGTGGCTCTTCTCTGGACCCTCTCCAGCTTGTCCTCCTCTGTTTTTCCGTGGTGGTGATCATAACTGAACACAGTGTGCCATGTGTGTCCTGATAAGCACTGAGTGGGATAATGACTGTTATCTCTCTTGGTGCTGCCCTTGTTGATGCAGAAGAAGCATCTCCTTGGCTTGAAGTGATTACTGACCAGGGTCAAAAGGAACCAATCTAGTTCAAAGACCTGCAAACAGTTAAAAATAATCCCTCTAAAGCTTCCTGGAAATGGTATGAATTACTGTTTCAGCCTTTTCAGTTGTTTTCTATATCTGCTAAAGCTTGGTGTCAGCAAAAAGACATGGAGAAGGTGGCCTGTCTGTAACAACTTTGATTTTTTTCTCCTTAAGCTGTGCCAAGAGGGGTCTACAGTGAAAATATGTCTCTAAAATTAAAACTAATTTCTCAAGAGCCTCCCTACTTATTTTCTTTAATTTTAAAAACTGACTTATCTTGCATTAATAGAGACTTGAACAAGTTCTTTACTGGCAGATGTAAAGTACTCATGATACAAACGGATGGCAGCAATTGGTTTGGTCAGTCTCAAATTTTGTGTTGGCTGGGGAGAAGAAGATGAGAAGGCACCCACAGAAGACAGCAGTGCTTGTGTTTCACCACCAACAAAAAATGCCATGTTCAAACAAGGTAAAATGCTTAAAGGTAGCATGAGCACCAGTTTGGAAAGCCAGCAAGTGCCAGCTGGGAGCATCTCTGTGCCTGTGAGCAGTGCCAGGGCCAGGGAAGGCTCAGCTCACCATGGGTTTCGTTATTTCATAATGTTTCACAATGTATATACTGTCTGTGCTGTCCTCTAGATGTCAGTGACAGATAGAACATCACAGCTCTGCTTCCACCCACACCATGGCTGGGCCAAGCCCTTCCCTCCTTCACTTTTCCTGGCTTCATTCTCCCTGATACAGGACTGACCCTTTGTGGCAGCATCAAAGGAGATGGTCCTCCAAAGCAAGCCAAGATGCAAATCTGTGACCTCATTTTGTGGAAAGGCCGGTCTCTAATTCTCCCCTGGCTTATCACTCCTTGGCAACATGGTTTCTCACTATCCAGATCTCCATGATAACACAGGGGTGCTTTCCCAAAGCAGGTATGCTCTCCTCCAAGGTGAGCAGAGAAGGCTTACTGTAGGCCTGTGGTCAGGAAAACGCTATGCCAGTGTGTGCTGGTGGTGTTATGGAAGGATCTTCCAACAACAGATAAATAAGGAGATACAGGAGGAACAGAAGTCACTTCAACAACTTCCTATTCTAATTTATATGAGGGTGATCTTACTATTAATGGACCTGCTGGAAAAATAATTTTCCATCAAAGTCTTGAGGGGGTGAAAGTGCAGGAAAAAAAAAAAGAAAGAAAGAAAAATCAATGTATTTACTCTCTTTGGGGCATCTCTCTTTTAAGGAGAATGTGGAAAATAATTAATTTATTTGTAGCACTGGCTTGTTTTCCACCTTTTTATTCTACAAGACAAGTGGACAACATTTTTCTAAACACCTCTAATGCGAAGATCTTCAGTCAGCACAGTTTGAAGACCATATTCACTAGAGACCTCATTTTTTAACTTAACCTTGTTTTCATCCTTCCTGCTTGCTTTTTATTCCCCAGAGTGTCAAAAAGTTCTTCAAGAAGGTATAACCATTATTTAGGCTGCCTTTACTGATCCCTAGAGTGTTATGTGTCTAAGAGCATCGTTCATAAGGGCTGTTGCTGCCGATTGGTTGAAGACATTGTTAAGAAACAGATACCATGATGCAGTTGAGTAGGACAGAAGCTAAGAAAACCTGAAATCTATTTCTAGTTTCAACTACCACCATCCCTGATGGCAGTTTAATTTAAACTTTAGGTGATACAGAACCCTGAGAGGATATCAAGCAGGTCTTAATGGTAACGTTACAATGATCAAAACTCTGCAGGCTTTAGCTGGGAAAAGCTGATGAACCAGTCACCTTTTCATGTTTTATACTCTGTGGTTTGAGGACATATGCAACAGTGTTTTTCTTCTTATTATTAAACACAAGAGCATGCATCCCATTTGCAGTTTGGAAAGAATGAACTCCATAGCAACCCTTGGGGCAGTGATGCATCTGCTCTGAGGGGCTTTGGCTGCCACACTGAGAGGTGTTTTCTTGTGGGTGGTGCTTTGTAATGGCAATTGATTACCCTGTGAAGAAGATAATCAGTATGTTTGTTACATTTCCCCTTATCAAATATCCCAAAACTTCTCACATATCTTCATAGCCTCTCAACTGGTGACACAAGGCAGGGAGACTGACATGAAGCTGGGGAGGAAAGTAAAGAGGCCACCAGCACAGAAGTTTTATTTGAAGACACAACAAGGTGTAAAGCAAGAAGAGAAGACTTAAAAATACACTGATAAATGGGCTGAAAGTCCAATAGAGGGGAGGCTTCAGTTGTGTGACCCTGCTGAAGGATGCATGGAGGGAGCAAACACCACAAGAGTGATTTTTGGAGGCAAACCCAGTGACTTTTGTTTGACAAGCAGTAAAGCCAAGCAGCAGCACTCCCCTGGAGGGGAAGGAGAAGCAACAGCAAGAACTGACAGAGGAGAGGGAAGGGGAACAGTCTGAGCCCTGTGCAGCAAGAGCAGGCAGCATTTGACTGCTAAAGGCAGCAGGAAGATTGTGTTCAGGCTCAGGGAGAAGTGGCCATTGCCCTTATCTTGCTCACCACAGCACACAAACAGAGCCACGACTGCCACAACTCTCAGGCCTGCCATGTACAGGATTTTATGCCAAAGTAAGTACTGTCTGCCAAGGTGAGTCACGTTCCTTGTTCAAATTAGTGGGGAATTAGGATCTGCTTTTACCAACATTTTTTAATATATATGTCTATCTATTAAACTGAAATAAAATTTTAAAAGATAACTGGCTACTCGCGGTCTTTTCCAAATCTGTATTTTTTCCTGCAGCTGAAATAACTTAAGGACCACATCCCTGGCTATCGATTTTTCTGACACATTTGGATTAACTGAAGGTTAAAGTCTATCAAGAGAATGTTTAATTCATGTATTTAACAAGTGCAGTTCTTTCATCTACCCACAGGATATGTTCAGGAAATATGCTAAGTTGGAGCAATAGCTCAGTCAGGGCTAAAATGGGCAACTGCTAAATGCAACATTTCTGCCAAGAGACTGAAAGCAAGTATCAGGATCATCTCTAATTATGAATTTTGGTATGGAGTAATTTAAGAGCCTGTTCTGGACTTGCTTCATGTTGTTACTACATTCTATAATATTGAGGGGATCTCCTCATTCCAGGGATCTCAGTTGGCCCTGGGTGTCAGTGGTGCCAACAGAGAGAGAACTGAACTCTGCACTGGCTCAGCTACTTTTTCTACCTGGCAGAAGCATAGCTGAGGCAGTAAAGGAAACCAACTCATAAGACAGGTAATTCCTTTGAGAGACATTGATTTAAATGAAAGGACAAGAAGAGCAATGAAGGTGGCTAAGAAAAAAGTTCAGTTGGTATTTGGAAGAAAGGGGTTTTTTTGGTACACGAAAAGAAACAACCTTCCAACTGGTACAGCAGAGCCAAAAAAAACACAGGAAAAAATATCAACCCAGACCCAGTGTGGTGCTTTTAGCTGGAGTTGGGTAGTTTCATAAAACAGACTCTGTGATGACAGAAACAGCAGAGAAGTTACTTGTCTTTGTAACCCAAGAGATCTCCTCTACGTTGGTTATTTAATGCAGACCATAAAATTTGTTGTACTGAAATGCCATCCCCTCTGTAGGTGTCAGTAGGTGTAAGTGGATTTGATGGATTTTGCTCAGAGCAAGAATGTTCCTAAGGACATGAAATGGTCACTTAGAGCTTAAGTATTATAGTCCATCTGGAACAGTACTGATGCAACAGCAATTTACTTTAATGATTCAGGAGCATATTTCACAGCAATGCTATGTAGCTGTCCCAACCTAAAAACCCTCTCATGGCTTGAACTCAAACTTATGCCACTGACAGAAGACATCGGAAAGAAAAAAAGCATATCCAATAAATCCAGGAAGAAAAACAGAGGAAAACTATGAAAACACAGAGAAGAAAATGTGTTGAAGGAAAATTATACCAACAGTATCAATGATTATAGAAGTCTCATAGCAGGAAGACCATTACCTTGGGGGTCAGCAGTGAAAGCCATTATCAACCATTACAAGGTGCAGCAGGACAGCAGTGGGACACTGTCACTCTGTGGGCTGCAGCACTGGCCAGGCACAGTGCCCAGAGCACTATAGACACTCAGCAAGCAGATTTCCTGACTTTTGGAGGTGACATATGGCCACGGCACTGCTACACACAGGTGATGTTGCCAAAGGGTTCTGCAAGGGCTGTTCCCAGCAGAGACAGTCATTAGACAATAGCTGAAGGAGGACAATATGGATGTGTGGGCAAAGGAAGCTGAGGCAGAAAGAATTGGAGTCCTGTCCACATAGAGCTTTAATTAGACAATTTACAACTAAATGATAAAAGGTTTGTATTTGAACACATTACTGTGCTGTTCATATCATGCTTAAAAGTGAGTCAGCTTTCTTAGATCTCACATATGAAAGTCTGGTCAGTACATCTGTCTCTTCACACCTATATTCCTCCTGCCTCCCCTAGCTAAGGATATAAAGCTGTGAAATTAAGAAAAGCTAAAGAAAAAAAGAAAGGAAGAGGCATTAGAGCTACTACATCCTTTGCTGAAGGTTCCATGGGATGGATTTTACAAATTTAGAGAGGGATGGACCAGTGCTTATGTGCTGTGAGACTGGAGCCCCACAGCATCAGTGCACATGCCATCTCCAGCACTGTGTGTGCCCTCCTTTGCAGCTTTGCCCTGTGGAAGACAAGTTGGCACACAAACTGGCAGAGAAGGAAAATTGGCTAAGCTATCTTGGAAATGGATGCACAAACCATCAAATCTGGTAATTATCCTTTTCCTATCTGGAAGTATGAGTTAGCAGTATTTGATGAAGAGGAGGAATGGTCTAGCAGCAGCTGGAAAAGCAGGATGGAACAGACATGAGCTGTTATCTTCAGCAAACCTCACCTGCTGCACCCCCATGTTCTTTGCCTGGCCTTGCCCCTGGGCTTCTCATCACTCTCTGCAGGTTTGTCTCCATGCCAGCACTGATCTGCTTCTCACTCCTTTAATCACACAGTAGTGAAATCCCTTGTGCATAGGTGCAGGCAGCAGTGATCTGGTCCCATTTTGAGTCAGAAAAGCAGCCATGGCTTTTGTTTGGCATCTGGGGCTGAAAGTCCTGCTAGACTCTCAACTCTGGTAGTGAGGTGTTTGCAAAATCTTGCTGATACTTGAAGCGTCTCACTCAAAGAAATAAGGCAGAAAACCAAGCTACTAATTTTTGACTCTGTTGCCAGCAGAGTAACTCAATCTGCCAAGTTTATTTGTGGAAGGTGCTGTAATGCACAGATGTTGGCTCAGCTCTTATTTTACCCATCTTGATGTTCATTGATTTCAGTGGAATTGCTCTTGATCTCCAGAGAGGTACAAAGAAAAGGTAAGAACTGTTTGCTGTGTGGATGAAAGAGATAGCACCTGGACTGGAAGAGGTATATGATCTCTGAGGTTTGAGAGGCACTGAACCAGTGTGATGTTTGTTCCTGGTATGTGAAAAATACCTCCTTTCTCAAGCAGCAGGGAGCAGGAAGCATTCCCAGGTGGATGCAGGGCTGCTGAAGGATGTGAGGTGTCTTCTGAGAATGGCAGCATCACCACCTAAGGGCTCTTCCTTACAGAGTGCCCACTGGGGCCCTCTCTGGGGCGAAGGACAGGGTGTACATGGTCAGCCTGCTTCCCCAGACACAAAGGAAGTTTTCTCTTCCTGTACCTACCTACCACTGGCTTTGTGAATGAGTGCCTCTAGAGCAGAGAAGTGGCATTAGTTTTAAGACACAAATTGTTTGACTTTTGAATATTGCTCTGGGCTGAGTCATGGCCAAAGAGTGTTTTCCCTGGCGAGCGAGATTCCTCTGCTGAACTAGGAGTATATACCATGGACAGCTGAAATGGATGGGGCAACCAAGCAGCTAGAGAGTGGTACACATTTCTCAAAAACTTGGCTTCTGAACTCCCTGTTTACAAGTTAGAATCTAACAATTCTTTCTTACCTTCTAAACACAATTTTTCAAGACTCCAGCTGACATTTTCTTTAGGGTGCTAATTCTTCAGTCCTAAAATTTCCTATTGTTTCCCAAATTCACCAGGGAATTGAATCACATGCAATGGTCACCTTTAAAGGAATCAATGTATGGAGAAATTACACCCAGAAAGTTTGCTTGTGCTGCATGATGCAGCCTGAGGGAGGTCACTTCAGATGAGTGTCAAGGCATCTTCAGTGCCAGCTTGGTTGAACTCTATGGAATGAACAAGGCAAGTCCTTGTGGCATCCACAAGGCAAGTCAAGCAAATAAGCAAGTTCAGGAGGACCTTCTCACAGCTCAGACCAACGGCTTTGGGGTAGGAATGAGATGTAGACAGACTGGAAGACAGATGCGTGCATGTGTGCAAACACAGCGTTGTCTTTCAAGCGCTTTTTCCCACTGATGCTCCCTTGGCACAGGGAGCAGACACTGAGATGGGATGCAGACAAGGATGACAGCTGGAGGCAAAGCATGCCACACCGTGAGACTTTTGCCTGCTTGCTGTTCTCAGTGTATTCCTCAGCAGCCGGGTAGGAGGAATGTGAGTGCCATGGCTTTACATACAGAGTGCAGACTGTGATGCTACACAAGTGAAGTGACAGAGAACATCACTTCCCCTCTGCAAATCAAGAAGCTCCTGCCCACCCATGCAGCAAAGTCTGTCTGCTTTTACACATCGTGACATAACAGCTGAGCTACTACAGCTCAGCTCACTTCAGAGAGGCACTACTGATCCTACAGCTGAGCAACCCTCTTCAGGCACTTCAGGCTTGCCTTTTCCATCCATACCTCCTGTCCTAGAACAGGTGGCACAGAACCTTGCTCCAGGGCACAGAAGTCACAAATGGGCAGAGTTTTCATGGCAGTGCTCACACTAGAGATAGTGGGTAAGTTTTAGACAGGAACAATAAGGTATTATAAAACACATACTAGACTGAGAACCACGGGAACACCACAAGGATGCAAACCTGTACTTTTGGTTAGCCTCTGACCTGGTAAAACATATTTATTACCTTCTATGTTTTAACAAAGTGGGTAGGCAAACCAGGAATTCACATTTATTTCAGACAATAAAAAGCAGTGAAGATTTTAGCCCAAGGAATAAAACTTCGGTGTGTGAAAACTTCCTGGCCTCAATGCCCAAGTTACCCCAAAGGACCTGTCCTTTATTTCTGTGGTATTTATCAGCTAATTGAAACACAAAAAATGGAAAACAATAAATCATCTCTTTTTTCTTCTTCACTACTATTTACCTGGGGAGACCCTAAGCCAGCAGGTATTCTTGCACATTGCAATTCCCATGGAGCAACCAGCATGTTCCAAGCCACTTACTCTGTTACAGAATCAGGCTCACCCCTCCCAGGTGAAAAGTTCTGCAGTGCTTCCATCTGCAGAGGCTGCCCAAACCAAAGTGCCAGGCTGTCACCAGAATGAGCTGCAACAAGAATTGTTTCCTTTGGCACATAAACCACAGTGCAAACATATTTTTTGAGTTATGGTATTTTATTAGGTGAACATGGTTTAATACATAACGTATATATGGCCCAGGATGCAACATGCTCCCTCCTCTACAGAGTTACAGAACACTGACGCCGTGAAGGTGAACACCAGCTCTGCATTTGTGACCTCACAGGGATGTTACAGATGGCCAGGAGGGGAAGCTTTGCACACAGATAGGTCTACACAGCACAGGATGACACACATCAGGAAGAGGTAAACAGTAGGAAGATGGGAGTAAGCTGGATCTGCCCTGGCTGAAGAACTGCTCTCAAGAAGCTGTTCGTTTTCCCTCCCAAATCCCTTAGGCAGTAAGAGAGTGAAGGATAGGATGTGATGCAGCTAGTGTCCTGTGGAAAGCGGTGCTGTGTGGTTTCACAGATGGCACTGCCAGCCAAAGGCCTCTGTGAGAACCAGTGGACAAGGTGCTACCACAAGCCATGGGCCATTCGGTACTGCATCTGCCATTCCCACTCTCTGTGCAGGGGGAACACATCGGGCTCCATCCTCCTCCCACAGTTTGTGCCAAGATCTAGTGAAATCAGTGTCATTGAAGACTAATGGGATTTGGCACTCTCCTGGTGATCACCCCATTCTTGCACTCCTGTACCTAAAACTGCCTAAAACTTCAGGGTCCTACTTCTGAACCATAGTATTGCCTCAGTAGGACTCCTCAAATAAATGGCCTGATGGGGGGAAAGGGTAGGGAGGGACAACCAAGAAATCCACTGAGAGCTTGGCAGCTACTCTTCACTTCAGTCATAGCACTTGGGCTGCTCAACACTTGAATCACATACTTATTTTAGTAAGTGTAAACATGGATTTATGGGCTTTACTTTAGGTCCACTTCCCTTGGAAAGTTTGATTCTACACAGTCAACAAAAATGAAAAAAAGTCACCTAAAAAATCAGGAGTTCAGAAGACTCATCAAAAACTGTTTCAGTCTTACAAAGTGTGTGCCTTTTGACTCAGGCCTCAAAATCAATTTACTGTATTATTTAAAAAATAGCAATATAGAAACTATCCTTTCTCAGTTCAAAGTTTAAGCACATCTAAGAAGACCCTACATAAACAGTCCTCTTTCTGCAAGGCACTATCCAGTAGCGTGTGGCACAAACAAAATCACCTCTATCAAACCCACTGATACAGTGAATGTGCATGTGCACGTCAGCCCACACAGCAACTTTAGCTAGGTACAAAGATTTACAGTTTAATTCACATTGCTCTCCATTTCAAAAAATGGGGTACTTACAAGCATTAACTAGAAATTTGGATCATTTGGTTTTCAAGCATACCTTTATATGCAAAAATTTTTAACAGAATTAAGAATTTGCTATTTCTTTCAATAAATGTCTGTAGTTTCCTCAGACCTTTTCAGTTACCTGATAGCTACATTTTCCTATTACAAAACTGGTTTAAAAAAATTCCAGATCATCTTACATAACAAACTAGAACTCTACTTGGTTTAATTACAAAAATAAGGCTGCTGCACAACAGACCAAATGCACATTCAAACAACTTCTTTACATATATATATATATATATATATTTGTATATATTCTTTAAAAAAACAAAACAAAACAAAACTA
Organism: Sakesphorus luctuosus; assembly: GCA_013396695.1. Taxonomy (NCBI): domain Eukaryota; kingdom Metazoa; phylum Chordata; class Aves; order Passeriformes; family Thamnophilidae; genus Sakesphorus; species Sakesphorus luctuosus. The sequence continues at coordinate 60,776 of VWZD01006662.1, read as the reverse complement.
GCCACTTATAATTATAAAGCTCATGTTCTAAGGGACTTGCACTGCCAATCCATACAAGCAAGCAGGACATCTTCGGAGCTAGTGTTGTCCTCCACACAACTGATTATGCCCACGTGTTCTCTGAAACAAGCTAGGCTTACTTAACAGCTGTAACAAGACTAACTCTCTGCTAAACAAGAGCCTCCTATTCTACAATTATCAAAATTCAAGAGGAGTTTTGTAAAACAAATTTAATCCCTGGAGAAATCAGTGTGGTTATGCTTTTCACATCAGTAAGCCTGGGATTTCGCCCAAGAATACTTATGTATATACTTACACACTTAGGTAAATTTTTCAAACCTGGGACTTCAGGCAGTTCTCAAAGTTTACAACATATCAAGTACATGATAAATCCAGGATGGCTTCTCTGTAATCAACTGCACAATTATGAAAATTTAAATCTGTATTCATTTACAAAGTTAAATATTTAACATATTTTTAGAAATAATTCCTTCACCTGTTAATTGAAGTTAACAATGTACAGCTCCAACTCATATCATATTACCTTCCTATAGCAAGGTTCAAGTCTCATGAAAATATGGGATTGGTTATAAGAATATCACAGTACCTTAACATAGACAAGATAATTCTTAAAAATGCACATGCATTTATGAATGCCCATTCAGTATTTCTCTAGAGAAGGTGCTGTGGCTAAGATTTTGACCAGTAAACACAACCATGGACTTCAAATCTCTGTGTGTTCTTGCTCCATCTAGCCCTTTAACTGAGCTGATGAGCCAGGTTTGTTCAGCCTGGTACAAAGAGGGCTAAGAGGTGATCTAATGGTAGACTACAACTATCTCAAGGGCAGTTACAAAAAGAATGGTGCCCATCTCTTCCTGTGAGGGCCAGAAAACACAGCAGAGGCAACAGCCACGAATTACAGCCTAGGAGTCAAAGCTGGACTTTAAAAGAAAGTTTTCACTAGGAAAGCACTGCAGCAATGGCACAGGTTACCTAGAGAGTTCTGAGATCAACATCCTTGGATATTTTTAATGCTCTGCTAGACAAATACATACCTGATCCAGGCTAGTGTTGCCATTAGCCCTGATTCTGACAGTGCTGGGCCAGATGACATCCAACTGTTGTCCCTTCCAACTAACATGTCTCATATGCCATGTTTACTGGTGCTAACAGAACATGTGATTTGTTGCACAGTGTGACACTTTTTATAAGTCTGGCTTCTTTCAAGCTACACAGACTGAGTGATGTTGTGATTGCAAAGAAGCTTTTCCACATAATGGTTTCCTTTCACTACCCAAAGACATAAGGACATTCACTGTGATGACACTACCCTGTCCTTATGAAATCACTTGAGTAAAAGCTACATTACAGCATAGCTGTTATTTTCATAGCCAGACTCAATTCAAGATGCATAATGCAATTCGACTTCTCCCTAGAATGCATTTTGTAATAGTTATTGGCAAGTCATGGGCCTAAGTTCTGCTATGAGCATCAACACAGTCCCCTTGGAACACTCTCCACTTCCCTTATTTGGCTCCTGTTCCTCAGCTGAGCTGCCACTGTGGCCTCATCCGGCAAAGCACACACTCAGCTTTCTCACTGTCTTTAACGCACCACCACACAACCACATCTGAGATATAACCAGGACAACAGCTAAGAAAGTTAGGCCTGCTCATGTGGCTTATGGTGGAGCCGTGTTATTGGAGGTAAACTGAAGGTTTTGGCAAAATTTCATTTTAAGACAGTCCAACTACAGAGCTCCAACTTTGGGTGATAAGACTTTCTCAGTTAAGAAACAACTTCATATTATCATTAGCTATGAGACCTCTTCAGTTCTTCTGAACTCCCCAGTATTTCCATCAAGTGTTTTCCTGCACATTTCACCTGCTTTTGGAACAGGAAACATATCGAAATATTTGGCACCTTCCTTATGATAGAAACTGGTTTTAAACAGTCAGTTGCAATATGCACCGTTAGACAAATCAAGTTTTCATGAATAATATTAGCAGCCCATGTCTCTTAAAATAACCATGATCTAGAATAAACATCACAATAAATAAATGTTGAGCAAAAATACAGCAGTTATTGGCTTAGACTGAGATCTAAAGATTGATGTTTTTCATCTTCTGGATCATAGTCAGCACAAAGTTCTTAATAATCACCAGCACTTTAACAATCATGATAAGCTAATTTGGAAAGACTTAAAAAAGATAAGGAATCTGACTGCATAAGTATATCCATGAACAATAGAATCCCTACGCTTCAACTCCTTATTCTCAAACATAACTTCTCTGTTAGAATATGAGGGCCAGTTGCAAAAGCAATCCAAAGACAAAAGTGAAATGTCAACAGTGAGTATTTTTAAAAAGGAAGATGAGTAGCTCGGCCTTAATCCTGTTTCATATGTGAGTTATTAGCTCCACATTATTGGTGAGCACCATCTCATGGCAAGCAGACTACTTCTAATGATGCATGTTTGCTCTATCACAGTGATCCATTAGGGAAGCTGTTATGTGCTGAAGAACAGGATCATTCATTCAGGAATGTGCTTGTTGATACTTCACATGGGCTTTCTAGGGTTCTGCCTCCTACTGAAAAGAAAAATAAAAATTATTATTATTATTATTATTATATTAATATTATTAATACATTCTCAACTCCTGTGCCTGTGACCCTTGCACATAAGGTGTCCCTAACCTTGGTGAACATAGCAGCTGAGGATGTATCATTCTGAAGGATGAGGATGTATCAGACTGAAGCAGATAGTTTACAGAGACACTTCTCCAGGCCTACAACAGGGTTTTTTCTAGGAACAGAGCTGCATAGAAGCTGGTAATTCAAACTGCAGAAGAACATCATCATTTTCCTAGGACTAGCTCTCCAAGCTACAAGGCGAGGCAGGCTACCAAAACAACCTGCTTCTGCAGGTCTTTGCTGAGGTTCCTCCCCAATCCTGTCCCTCAGGGGGTCAGAAAGAAATGAGTTCCTAGCAAAAGTTGAACTCTACAGCTACTCAAGAGCTACCATCCAGACCTGGGACAGAACTACTACCAAACACACCTATACCTACAGCATCGAAGGGAAGAAAAATCCTCCCCTATGTGTCTGTTCTACTGCCAAAGAGCGGACCATACAGTCTCTTTGAGCAAGTGTTCAGGCTTCTATACGGCAATAAATTTCCCTCTATTATACTGCCGTCAACAGAAAGATGCTACCTGGATTTGTGTTCTGACCTGTATATATGTATTTGCTAAAACTGAATTCTTATCCAAAACTGTGATATAACTCCTGGCTGCTCCAGCATTTCAGCATTTAAAAAAACCCCAAAATCGATGCCTAATGAATAAATGCTGAGCCACTGTCAGGCTGCAGATATTCCAGTGCTTAAAATCCTAGATCTGTCTCTTGTTATAATTCAGCCAGTTGTTTACAATTTAGATTGATAATGTCAAGGAGAATGTATTCTTTAAACTTAATTATCTGCTGTCTCAAATTAACTCCCACATATATCCTCGGTTTCATTTAAAATGCTTTGCTTTTCCTGACAGCCATTTCAATTACCTCATTAGCATGAAGTTGATTTGGACAAACTATGGATCAAGGCATTGGTGCACCCAAACACACAGGGTTCTTTCTGTTCAAAGACAATCCATTCCCAATATTTCAAGAATTCAGTGAAAAGTCTGCAATACAACACTTACCTTTGATGCCAAAGTAGGCTTCAGTCCAAGAAAGGAGAACACGGTGTTGCTCTCCTTTGATTCAAAAAAGCCATCATAATCCTAGAGAATTAAAAGAAAAGAAGTGGAGTCAACACTTGTATTCATGTCTTCCTGACTGATATTACCACAGCTGTGTTAGACTAAAGGGTGACATGTAATAATGCTCAGGAAAATACTAATACTTACCCATCTTGTCCTGTGGAAAACCTAAAACCTGTTCTAAATTGCAGTGATATCACCAACCACAGTGCAAAAGGAAAACACATAAATTCTCTAACTGCAACAACTTTCACTACATTATTTGACAGGAAAGTATAAACACAGACTTGCATCAAAAGGAAATCTATTCTGGGTATATTTTAAAGGTATTTAAGTGCCTGACAATGCAAATAAGTTTCTGACCAGGTTTCCAATTCCCATTTTAGCAAATAAAATACTTCCTAACATGGAAACCTCCAAGAAGTGCTAAGGCAGCTGAACTCCTTATTTCTTCAGTGGTGGAACAAAGACTTCATCATCATTGTATCCCTTGAAATCAGCAATCATATCTCAGCCTCAGTCAACCACATAGATCAACAGAAAATACACAAACATTGTATATAAAGATAAAAACAAGCTTAACTATCATGATTAAGTTCCTTTTCGATTTCAGCTGCCTAAAATCAGGTTCTGATCTCAAAGTGTTAACTACTACTTTTATTGATTTGATTACTGCACCGGACACCTGCTACTCATCTACCATCAAATGAGCTGACAATATTCAGTTTTCAGGGGGAAAAAACAAAGAAAATCAGAGCACAGTTTAGAGAATGGATTTGGCATATGGCAAGAAGCCAAGAAGTTTCATGTGCTCTTTGTGGTTTGGCAGAGACTTCTTCTATGACCACTAGCAAACAATAAAGCACACAGTTCAGACTCTTCCTCCACCACATAACTGCAAAAGGGAAATATCAATCCTTGTTTTACCACTTCTGAAATGTAAAATACTCTTTAAATGTCAGGAAAATTCAGGTATGTACTCATCACTACATAGCAATTCCCTCTAAGTATCTAAGTAGTAGTTACACTTAACTTGAAAGCATTCAGCAAGAGAATCCCTTTAAATATTGACTGTGCACATACATGCTTTCAACACAGAATAGTAATAGGCAGTCTCGGTACCTCGACATGATTCCTACTTGCCATTCCCAAAGCGCCTGAGACCCAAAGTTAGCACTTCTTTGGCTCCTAACTTCTAATCTCATTACTTTTTGAGAGCTCATCTCTCAGTTTGTCCTGGTTTTGGCTGGGACATACTTTCAGGTGCTTTCTCTGAAATGTGACCTCAAGTTTTTCCCCAGTTGCAGCTGCTTTGCCTACTTGTCTCCTTCCACTCCTGCCTTCTCTTGAACCTCTAACCACCCCACAATCACAGGGGAACCATGGACAATAAACAGAAGCTCTAACCGAAAAGAAGAAATCCTCTTCTGACCTGGTTATTCTCGGAATATCATAGGATAGGCAAAAATTAGGAACCTTCTTTTTTATCTTCCAACCAAAGTTCACTCATGCCTAGCCAATATCCACTTATGCTTACATTTTGGCTTCTCAGACCTCAGGTGGGAAGCAAATACAGTCTGGGCAACCATTCTGCTTTGCAGCACTTCTCTGCATCTTCACAGTTCAGTGAGAATCCCCTATTAGCTCAATTACATCCTTGCAGAGCGATGGTTGGTATTTTGTGAAATAACCTTGTAAGGAAAGTGTGTGCTTGTAGAGGAAGACTTTACTTTTCTTTGCTCTCTTTTTTTTCCCCCCTCCACCAGTGTAAAATAAATTACTGTTTGGACAAAAAACACATAGTCACCATAGCAAGAATAATATACCTCCCATGAGATCCATCATCATCCTGCAGATGTGCAGAATTTCTCATTAAACCTTTATGGCGGACTAGATAAAAATGCTTTACCAGCATTTCAATAATGATATACTGCTATATCAGTGTGAACACAACTGTTGTAGCTAAGTAATACTTTGCAGTTGCATAATTATTCAAAAAGCCTCAGCCTCTCCAAAAAACCACAACCCACAGCTGCAGTTTCCCAGCCTAACCCTCTATACTAAAAGCTTTGGCCCTGAAAGACAGAGAAGCCAGCAGGAGTGTATAATGGTCATCAGGCCTCACACAAATTAGCTGACACAAGTAGAAAGAGTAAACCTTCTTAAGGTGGCTTTTTGTTGTTTTCTTCTTAAAATGTGGCACATACTAATTTCTGAATTAACATAAATTTACAGTTAATAGCCTGAAAGTAAATCTAAATAAGGTAGACAAATCAACTAAGCCATGCCATAAGATGAAAGAGTACTGTAAGGAATCCCAACAGTGCCATGGATTAAAAATGTCATCACTGAATACCTAGAGGAGCAATGAAGCTTTGCAGAAGGATGCTTGATCAAGCCCTTCACCTCTACAAATGAGACTTAAAAAACTCTATGGACACCATTAAACCTGCAAAAGGTCTGTTCTATCTCTTCTAAAAGCAGATGAAAAGCAATGAAGGACATGAGCTATATGAGCAACCACATGTGAAGACAGTGCAGGATCTAACTGAGAAATAAGCCTAATTTTCTCTGCTGGGTTCATCTGCAAGTGAGTCACACTGTCTCTACCGCTGAGGGTAGGGAAGCAGTGGATGAGGACAACCCACAGGGAGAAGGGCACTCCTCCTTTAATATCAGGGTAGGTTTAAATTGCCTGAAGATGCTCATTACAGCCCTGTAAACCAGCAGCATCCTACCTGCAGGCAGGCAGCTATTGAGAGCATTTCTGCAGCAGCATAGCTGGAGGCAGACACCTTTTTTGGTCCCCACCAGGAGGACCCACCCCTCCTAAGCACACAAGCAGTTTTCATGAACACCTAGACACTTACTTGTCTCAACAGTTTGTCCAAGGAAGGTTCTGTGTTCAGGTGAGTCATCACCTCTCATCACCATTTTCAAGTTCTGAGCTTCTCTTGAAGTGTCTTATTCACAGTACTTCAACTAGCTCTAAAAGTATCATTAATCTAAGACCATGGTTTTTTCCCCTCTTTGTTAATAAACTGGTAAAAAAACAGGCCAGGAAAGAATTCACAGGCTGAAAATAATGTCATAATAAATAAGGCTGCATTGCTGGCTCTGACAATGACTTTGAGACTCAGCTAATCCACCAATATCTGTGAACATCTGTTTACTCTAACCACTGTATAGTGATTTAACACTTAACAATAAAAATCTGCCTTCAAGTATTAGTTATAATTTTTACTTTCAGATTTATTGAGTCCTGATTTAGTATGTTTTTTCCACATTTTCCCCAATTATTAAGCCTGGATTTGCTTACAGGAAAAAATATGAAGGTTAAACAATGACCTAAACAGTAAGTTTATGTTTGAAAGAGCACAAAACCCAGTGGATTGATTCATTCTGAAAGGCCCAGAATATTTAATAACCACAAGAGATTATCCACCAGAAGCAACCTCCCCAGTGTTTTGAAATATCTGCATTGCAAAATGTATTAAAATGCCATTGATATTTAATTTCATGGGGGCTGGGGAGGAAGAAGTAACATGCTTTTAGATAAAGTAACAGAGAAATTTGAAACAGGACAACTTCCCAACTAATCGCTGCAATTAAAACACACAATCTCAAAATACTCAGATATGAAAAAAATAGTACAAAAATGCATAAATAGTCTGAATTTAAGAAATCACTTTAGCATGGTAGTTTCTTAAGAGATTATTTAGAAATATGATCTAAGGGACTTGGTGGTTGTGCTTTGGCATGTGGTAGGAGTGGGCATCCCTGGCTTTTCCTGTAACACAGACAAGATGATAGATGTTTCAAAAAGACTCTGCCTTTGATCTTACCTCTATAAGATGAGCACTTCTGTGTAAATTTGGGCCACATGTAAAAACACTAAATCCATGGGTGAGGGTATGAAAATTCTTATCTCACATAAAGAACATCCCACTGCTACCAGCAGTAGGTGCAGAGGCTGAAGAAGCAAAAATGGTGCCAAGCTCAGTGGAAGCTGAGAATTTCATACATGGGCAAGAGCCCAACTCAAACTGGCGAGCCAAAGGGTTCCACTGGGAAAAACTCTGTGGGACATTCTGCCTTCCACACAGGAAGGACAACAGCATTCACTGGTTTTGGCCAGGCAGTGGTTCTCTCTTTCTGCATCAGCAGCAAGTTACTGTAATCCCCTTGTCACTGTCCCAAGCAGCTCTATCAAAGCAGCAGGTGCTGCAGCTTTGCTGGGACCACGGGAGCAGTGCTGTCTTGCTCCTGCACAAGGAGGTGGCTCCCACTGACACCCTGGAGGCATTCAGAAAGCAGCTGTTAGTACAGCAAACTGCTACACACTGCCCCACTTCAAAGGCAACTATGTGTAAAAATATAATTTTGACTGTACCATTTCAAATTATGATACTCAGTGCTTTCCAGAGCTGCTAATTACATCTTATTAATATATAAAATTCTGGCAACATCAGTAGCTGATTAAAACTAACTAAAAAATGCCTACTAAAACTAATGGGACATGGAGACAATGGACATGAATCATCAGTGATGCAGAGATGCTCAATCCCTTAGGAAAAGTTGAAAAGCCAAAATTACAGATTATAAACCCCACAACTGAGGGTATGGAAGGTTACCAAGAAAGACAAAATCCAGTTAGGAGGAAAAAATATACCTCAGGAGGGTATGAGGGGATAAAGAAGTGACAGCAGTATAAAGATGGTCAGTAAAATGCTATTTCAAGGCAGAAAAGGCTTCTTAACAAGATAACAACTATCTGGCTGCTTTAGGCCTGGCTCCTTACTCTTAAAGTCAGTGACAGTTTAATTACCCACGAAGTAACCTGAGTAAGATAGAACCTCTCTGTTTTAATGCCAGAACATTTACAGCATTAAACATGCTCCACTGAGCTACTGGGAGATGGATTAGCTGACCTGATAAGCTCATGCTTTGTTGAAAATAAACTGAAGCTACTGTAGGTGAGCTTGTCACCTACAGACAAGCAAAATCTTGCTAGGCTTGCATGGCCTAAAGCTCTTCTTTGCTTTGTCTGCTCCTGCTGACTGACTTTCTACTGAGAGAGAGAGACAGGCCATGGCTGCAAAGGTCTTCAGGACCAGAGGGCAATGGGAGGAGGTCTAGGAATGCTGGGAAACTCACTGGGGTGGCAGGATGGTTGGTACTTGATGTAGAGCTCAGTAGACACATAGGGCACATTTCCACAGCACACTGAAGATCCTAAATATTTACATGGCCTCATATTTGTTTTAGAAAAAGAGCTAGAGACAAGGAAAATACTCAAGTATTTTTATATGCTTAACTTACTTGTGATCTTTCCTAGGCTTATGGTACTGTTGGGACAAAACAGGGATAGAAGGACCTTCAGTCTCACACCTTTAAGGCCATTTATGTGATCTTAAGGTGTATTTTACACAAAGTTTTAAAAGAATCATAGAACCATAGAATGGCTTGATTGGAAGGGACCTTAAAGATCATCTAGTTCCAACCCCCAATAATCAGCAAAGCCAAATGATGCTGTCTATTAAGTATGATAGTAAAAGAAAAACAAACAAACAAACAAACAAAACCACAAAAACCCCAACTCAAGCGTCCAAGCCTCACACTTCCATAGCTTTGGTTTTAAAATTTGAATCCTTGCAGTTTATCCTGAATCTATGTCTACATTATACAGAAATCCCAAAGGCCGTCCACTGCCCAAATGCTACGGAAAACTAACAGCAGCTTAGTTTTTGAGACAGTGGACAGGCATTCAGGAAATCTGAATTTAGTTCCTCTTTATGACACAAATGTCTTAAGTCCTTCTGGCCTTCATGTAGGCTTTATGCCAACTTACTCCAGTAGGAAAACCATTGATCCTTGGGAATTTGCTCTTCAGAAATCCCACTTTCAGGGTGGTTTCTTCTTCCAACAGCAACTGCCAGGATCAGAAAGCTCAACCTGGTTTCAGCTGTGACTTCAGGTGTGATGTGGAGACCTTAAGTGTGCTGGAAACCAGACCACTGTAGTGATGTGATTACAGACACTGCCACGATTAATTTGGCTCAGGATTTTGTTAAGCAGGTACACTGAGGCTTGTTTAAATACACACTGTCACTGCTGGGCGAAACTATTTACTGCACACCAAAGTTAAAATTGGCAGCACTGCAGATCACCATAAATAACTATTTGTGCTTCAAGGAACATAACACAAGTGTGATGGGATTGGGTCAAAGTAAAACATTAACACAAAGTAGATTTCATTTACAATTAGCAATTATACAGACACAGTCTGTCCATTACTGCACTGAGATTAGGAGAACACTACACCTAACGAAGTTTAAAAGACAGTAACTGTGAATAAAATTCCTCCCAGTAAGTTTCATTGAACAGGCAGAATGGCTTTGTTTGCTTTAAATTTGCAACAAGAAAAAGAGTGAGCTTGTTAAACATTTCAGACGAATCGTTTTTCCTTACAGCACCAAGAAGCAAAGAGACAATTCTTACCACACCAAAAAGCAGAAAAATAAGGAAGCCCCCGAAGTGTAACTTGCACTGCTTTTTCTACAGATTTTTTTTAAATGGCATGATTATTGGACAGCACTTACAGATCAGTCTACCGGCATTCTGTTAAAATTTGTTTCTCTTTGTCAATATTTTTAATACATGATTAGGATCTCTCCATTCTTATAAAAGGGGCAACATAATTGCTCCTACAAGTAATTGTGGAGAACTCATGATTTAAATGTATTGAATCAGCACTTTGCTCCTGACTGAGTTAAGACTGGGTGCCATTGAGAATGAGCTGTTAGCATCCTTCCTGAAAAGGGCAGTTCAGTTCTCCAGAACAGATGACATTCATTTACTGATCTGATTAGGATTACAATGGAAAACTCTTAGCACAGCTCTCCTTGGAGAATGAGTGTATGTGCACGTGTGAGTCTTTTTGAATATTATATAAATATACAAATATAAGAAGATCTTGTCTGCACAACACAGGACAAGCTAAACATTACAGTTTTCAATTACTTAACCTTCTGATAAGATCTGTGCACAGGATTTTTAAAGAGCTTATATTATTGACTCTACAAAGCAACTTACTACTCCTTTACCAAAGGCCAGATGTTTATTTCAGTAATCTGTTTATATGTAGACTTTCAGAAACAAAGGCTTTAATAAAAGGGAGCAGATGTCAGCCACAGCTGTACTGTTTGGACAGTATATTTGGACAAACTCAGGTGTCACAGACATCAACTATCTAAGGACCAATATCCCTCATCTCTAAGGCAGACAATCCAAGTTGGGCTTCTCCCATCCAAGCACTGAAGACTCCAAACTGTCACAGTGCTAACCTGGGGTAGGGGAATATTCAGGGGGTTGTCAGTGGCAGAATCAGTAAGTACTATGGATGGTAAAAAGTATCACCTCCAACTTTTGTGGATCTTCCAGCTCATCATGTTATTTTACAAATTGTTTGGTAAGAATATTTTCAAATCAGACCACAACAGAAATTTGAGGAGTGATGAAAACATCAGGGACTTAACTATGGTGGCCATTCCATTACATGAGGTCATGGCTAAAAGACATAAATTGACAGTGCTACACAGAAGCTCTGCATTCACATACTGTAACTTGGACATGTTTTAACGTAGCTGTAACTTTACAAGGAACATGACTACCATATTTTGGTTGGTTTTCCTCTAAGAACATTTTACTCCTATCAGCATTAGGTGGCATCTCAGAACACTAAATAAAATATGCCTTTCCCCCTTGCATTTATTTCAGGAATTGGATGCTGGTAAAATTATCTTTCAACATTTCCTTTATTTTCTGTTTTCCTTCAAAGAACAGAAAAGGGAAGAAGGTACTAAAGAAAGTCACACTAATTGTAATGGCACAGCATGTCTAACACCATTTTTACTTATGAATTGATTATAACTAGGCTATATCTTCAAAGAGTTTCTTAGTAGATAATGATAATCATATTAACATGATTACAAATAAAACAGTGGTGAACTGAATTACTTATTTTATCCTGGCTGTTCTCTGACAACAGCCATGGCCTTTTCTAGATATTGTTTCAATATACTGCTACATCCATATTTTGTGCAATTCTATGGGCCCTCAAAGCATTAAAGTATTACTGCCACTTAGTAAGATGTTTTATCCTTTCCTCATATATCTCATATATCGTATTTGAGTAGAACTGGCCTTTTAGGAAAAGACTTGAATTAAAAAGTCACAACATCTTCAAGAATAAACCTCTTTTCTTCAAGAAAGTATAACAAGTTTACAATAACAAGTTTCCCTTCCATGGAAAGGAGAATTAGGATCCCAAACAAAATTGTTAGTAATTATTTCACACTTGCTGATTATCCATAAGCTCTGCAGAACATCAATGTAATAAATACAAAAATCATAAAGAAAAAAAAAGTGCAGTATTTTCTACTGTACCCTGTAAAGATAACAATTCTAATTTTATACTGGTCACTTTTAAGTGTTTTTAAATATGTAAACACCCTACATTATTATATTTAGGAAATAGAGAGTCTGCAAACAGACAGGGATCTCCAGAGATGTCTTTGGCAGCTATCACCTTTATATGGAGAGATGGCTTACAAATATCTGCTACTTTACTTTGAAACAGCTATTTTTGAAGTTTAGAACGTAGAGAGTTAAAGCTCTTTGCCTCAGGACACAGAAAGGCAGTGCAGAAGTGGATGGCAAAAGCATAGACATAGCTTGAAAGTTATAACCACACAGACCTTATGAAAGCTCGGAACAGTATCTTGCCAACATAGAGGAGACATGTGGGAAAGGGTTGCTTTCCAACCTCAGTTCTGCCTTCTATATTCCTCGCTTAAGACAAGGGCTTCATCAGGAAGATAAGGAGTGCTGTGTCCCTGGCCTCAAGTCTCTCACATTCAGCCTAGGGTTTGTGGATGTCTGTGAGCCAAAAACTGCTCCAACACAATGGCAAAAGGTAGTTAAGAATGATTTCACACAAACAAAGCGACCATGAAGGAAACTCTACTTCTGATCTTAAAAATAATTAGCCAAGAAAGTTTCAGCATCATCAATCATAAACAGTTTTGATATGATCTCTGAGCAATTTATATCAACTTTTATCTAGAAAAATTATCCCTCTTCTAAACAGAGACCTGGACCAACAAGACACTAAGTGAGTCAGGTAAGACATCCCCAAGGGTGCAGAGAACCAAAAGTAGACTTGCTGAACACCCAGTTAGCCTCACAACTGCTGTAGCTCCTGAAGTGAACACTCTACAGCCAGCATGCTAGGGTGAATTCTGCCATATTGCCTGAGGATCTAGCGAGACAGAGTTCAAGTTCTCTGTAGGCACAAGAGTAATGACAAACTCCCCAAGGACAGGCCAGGGCCGAAACTCTCAGGTAGCCTCTAGCCAATTTTGTTAAAAACTTCTCTTTCCTTTTCTTTCTTGTATGAGTGAGTAGTTACTTATTTGTAATTTGATGCCTATAAAAAGGGAAGTAAAAGAAACATGTAAGCATCTTTACACAATCTAAAAGAAAACTCAGAAGAGAATGATACATAACAGTGCAAAGAAATCAGTATGACAGTAGTTGCCTGTGCACTGAATAGTTTCCCAAGAACACTGCAACTCTTTCAGCAGCCTATTTCATTTCTTTCTTGTCTATAGGCCTTCACTGTTTTGTTGGATTTGATACCCATATATCATATTTCAGGGAAGGACAATAAATATCACATATCTCTGTCTCTAGTGCTGCCCACCAGGCATTCTATCAGGACCTACCATAACACTCTCAGGGGAAAGAAAGAAAGAAAAAAAAGTCAGGCTGCTGTGTAAATATTTTCTCTTCAGCTCAAACTCCCCCCTGAAAACAGCTTTCCTTATAATGTTGGTTGGCCTAAATTGCAGGCTATCTCACATCAGCAGCAGACTTCTGCACATAAAACTGTCACTGTTCAAAGTGCTAACTTGCAGATTTGCAAGAGTGTAGTTTCACTGAGAAGTGGCTATTTCCAATCTTCTGAAAGATCAGGAGTCACTTCTGCTCTAAGAGGTGTTATGTGAGAGCTGTGGAGAATTCAAGGAGAAGGAGGTGTGAGTCACAAGCCTAATTTCAGACATGAGTTTTCCAGCATTTCTTGCTTTCTGCTTAAAGAGCTCACCTGGGCTGCTGCACAGTGGCAGGACATTGCTGCCTGGGTAGAGAACCCTCTTCTAAAAGGATATTATATGGATACTAACATGCTCAAGAGCCGTGTTGCCAAGGAACATGGAAACAGGCAGACCAGGCTGCCAGAACTGAAATGGCTACAGCGGACCTGGATTGGGAATGTAAGGGTGGGCTAATCATAGCTCAGTGGGCCCATGACACATCGTAACACCTATAAATCAATGCAATGTATAGACAGGCTCGTGACCAAAGCGTGGACCTGACCATTGGAGCCACTGAACAAGTTATCTATGAATGTGAAACATGTGCCATGATCAAGCAAGTCAGATGGGTAAAGCCTTTCTGTTGTGGAAAACAGCGGCTGGGAAAGACAGCGTGGGTTGCTGCTTCCTTGGGAAAAGGCAAACCTGTTCATGGGGTTCCTCTTGCTCAAGAACCAGGCTGCACTTCATGGATAATGCAGGAGAATGGGAAAATCTGGTGTGTGGCTCAAGGAGATTTAACCTTGGGGGAAAAAATCCTTGATTTGAGTCTTACATCATAGCTGTAGGCAAAGCATGACAGCAGGAGCCACTAAAACTAATTGAGAGCTTTGTAAGGAACTGGGCAAGGCAAATCTGGTTTCAACGTCCAATAACCCAACAAACAACACACCAGCTCCTATTAAGGCTCTACTTGTCCTTTTTCAATTTTATCTTTTCCAAATTAACCCCATTTTAATCTTCTTTATGCAAAGTGAATGAGTTCTGCCCTGGAACACTGACTAGGCACTAATATTTCCTTATTCTTACACAGCTCTAACTAGAACAAGATAACTATAGTAACTTCAGATTTACACTACTGTAAATGTGAAAAGCAAATATATACATTTGATTTGTCTGAAATGTGGACTCTTCTCACACACTTACAATGTTCTAGCAACATCACTGAAATGAAACAACATACTGTAAAGCCATAAAAATATGAAAATTATCAACCTGTTTGTGCTACGACATAGCACTGGATTATCAGTGAAACAATTCAAGTTCTTGTGTGCTCACAGCTCTTTTCTTGTTTGCAGGAAATAAAAATAGTTTTTTTCAAGTACTTTATTTCAAAATCCATTAACAGAACTTGTTACGGAAAATTGCAGCACTGTATATCAGAAGACAGAAAAAGAGAAGACAGATTAATGATTGTATCTGTGATTACATCAACCCGGAAAAATTTCAAAGTCTTGCTCACACTTCAACATGTGGAGTTTTGTCTGTTGGTACCAGAAAAATCCCTCCCTCTATGGTACAAGACACTTTGTGAACTGGTAAACACGGATCATCTTTTTGTACCTTTCTCTCCTCTTAAACCAGCTGTCAGATGTTCAAATGGCTGACACGAATCCCTTTTGGATACTTACTGAAGACAAACTTCCTCTGTTCTTCATTTACATTTGGAAAAGTGATTATTTCAAATGGCAATGTCCTAGCCAGAAAAATCTATTCTAATATAAAACCCTTGTACACATTGCTGAGGTTTTCTACTGAAAACAGGGAGACAAAAAAAAATCCAAAAAAACTCTTAATGCTAATACTATCAAAGAAAAACCAGTATGGTTATGAAGACATTGAGTCATGGCTCATACTCCATAGGCTTGTGAATGTCTATTAAAATAATATGACCTAAATAAAAAGTGTACCTATTTTGCTTTACATTGTCTAGGCCTCATACATTTAGAGTAATAGCAGTGGACCAGTTTGTATCTTAAATAAGTCTCAATTGTTAGTAACAACGTATAAGACATAGACAGTTTTCTGCTGAGATTGTAGAACTGCTGGACAGTAAAACAAGACTTTGCTAATAGAGAAAACTGGATTAAAAATTGCCTGGACATAAATCAGGAATGATAAGCTACAGTTTCATTAACTCAACTAACAGAAAACTCAGTGAGTTTATTAGTAGTTAAAGTTACTTAATAGGGATTATGTTTTAGTTATTTATGTCAAGATAAACACATGAAAACACTCAGTGTGGAAATGACAGAGACAAGATGTGCAATGTTTGCTGACTTTATCTAATCGTGATGTTTTTTTTACCCTCCTTTCCAGCACTGACCTCTTTTGCTTCCTGCATAATGTTTAGCCTCCACATTATTACCTAAGAACTTCATTAACTAATGCAGCAGACTAACTGATAAATGTTAGAGATCCTGCACATACCTCTTCTTTCATCCTAGCAAATACAGTTTCCTTCAAAGCATGTTTTCTCTTTAAAGATGTTCATGCAGACAGTGAAGTCTAGTAATAGGATTAACTCTGCTCAACCAAAACAGCTATCAGCTCAGCAGACAGATTAATGAGATCATCTCACATGTGGCATGACATCTTCTGCCTTGCTAACTCCAAACAGCAAATTCTAAGACTAGGTTAAAACACACTATAAAGGCAAGCTGAAAGGGTAAGAAACAACAGCTTAAAATGTTGTATTTCCCAGCATTACTACTACAGTAATGTAAATATTGTCATTTGTAAGTGAGGGTCTGCCTCATAAACAAGGGTCAAAATCCCTTCCATGTCCCAGATACATCTCTTTGACTGACGCATCTTACCTGGAAGTAAGAAGGTATCAGTTAAACTGCTGAGGTAAACAAGTAAGGCCTATACAAAGCACATGGAAAAGATGTTAAATACCTCACTTCAAGAAGCCAGTTAAATGCTGCATCACATCCAACCTACTTTTGCAGAGGATCCTAAATCACTTCTTATGTGTTTTCTACATTTAACTAACAATTGCACTGCAGTCAACAGGTTCTCACCAGATCTGAACAATATATCAGCAAGAAGCAGCTTTGTTACAGCACTGTTGAATCTGTCAGGGACTGAGTTAGAACCAGTTTGAACGTACATATCAAAGGTTACTGCTTCAACTTGCAATGGTGGATGAAGAAGTTTACACTGAAAAAACAGCCCGCCCATCAATCTGTTGTCAGATTCACAGCAAATAGTTAATTTATCCTAGAGACTCTGGTGGCATAAAGACACCTTAAGCATAAATGAAATTTACACCATGACAGCAGCAGAGAAGGAGCTTTATTACAATGATAATATAACTCAATCTAGACAATGTTCTCATTTACTGTGCCAAAGATTTCCTTCTGAGTTTTTGTGCTTGGACTAGACCCAAGTAGCGAGAGACCCACAAATTCCCAGGTTACAGTGGTCTCACAAGGGACTTTACCACCAACAGGTTATACATGTAGCATGTGACATTGCCAATTTTTACATTTGTGGAGGGAATCCCCTAGATAACCTTAGGATATACAGATGAATGACCTGAATTTTCCCTGTATGATCATTACCTGATACTACTGCCCCATTAATTCAGATACCATTACAGAAAGCATAACAGCAAGTCCCAGATTTTTAAATGGCCAGCTGGGTATATTGTGATACCATCCAGTGGAACCACAACAGTTACTTACTCCACAGTACCGATCATCGCTGAATATCTGTGGTGGCAGTGGATTGCCCTGCGCAGGCTGCCTATCCTCAGGAATGTTTCTGTACATCCATTGCCTTTTCTCCTCTGACATGGTGATATCCACTTCTTCAAACTCTATGCGATTGGCTTCCAGGAACCTCACCACATCCTGCTGCCTCTTCTTTATCTAGATACAAGAAAGAAAATAACAAAACACAACAGTCTCAGCAAGTCCACCGTAGTATAGAAGTCCACATGTAATATAGATCCTGTAAGGATCTTGCCAGAAACAGAAGTTAAAAGAGGCATTTTGTTTTCAAAGTCTGTAGGGATTATATTTTTTAAGTATAGAGGCACCTAGAAATGCAAGGTAAACAACCTGGCAAATTCCAGAAGAATTTATTCCTATAAGTGTGCATTGACTGAAGTTCATCATTACATCTGAAAAAACCCCACTCCAGCTATGTACATTTTTGTTTTCCTAGACATCTAGACATATTTTAAAATGCAGCTCTATATTCCCCTGAGCAAGGCTTGTTGAATGTTTAAAGTATGAGTGTCTGTCTGCATAGTGCATATGCCTTGAATAAGCATGACATCTCTTGAAAATTAACTTCATTGGGAAAAAAAAGCGCATGAGGTTTGTTAGAATGAATGCAGTTTCAGCCTCTCAAAAAGATTACCATCTTTATACAAAACCCTAAGAGAGGCAGAACACCAGCAGTTTTTAGCTCATTGTAGCTAAGATTGGCTGGACTCCATGATCTTAGAGCCATTTCCAACCTTAATAACCCTATGATTCTATGACTCTCAGATCAGCCCATAAGGGCTAGCTGGGCTTCAAGCAGACACATTCAGGTAAAAACTACTTCTGCCTCAAACAGGACTTTATATCAAGACATCAACCTTATAAATTAAAGTCTATGGGGCCAAGAATAGCCATCTGGAATCATTCAGGTAGGTCTGCTCTGCATTCTTTACAGTCCGTTCTGGACTTATTGCATCTGCTTAAAGAAATTAATTATTTCAGAAAGAAACTATAAATCATACGCTGAAGTGTTATTTGAAAAAAAAATTAATTCAGTTTTAATAATTTTACAGTATTCCTGGGGTGTTGGATCCATGCAGTAGCTGGCTGGCATAAAGCCCAGGTGGATGAATCATGCCTCTGGGTATCATATGACCTAGATACTATTTGGAAATCAGAAGATTTTTAAAGTGCATGTGCAAGTTGTTCTTGTCACACAACACAGTCTGTCTACCTAAATGCATCACAAAAATTACTAACTTTTAAAGGAAATACTGATGGAGTCATTTCCATGAAATATGAGGGCAGCCATCCCAAGAAACTTTAAGTACAATACTCTTAAACACTTACTGACTTTCTTAAGGAGTGATCTGCACAGTAAGTCTGTGTCTCAGTGTCTTATTCTTTTTTCCTTTCTTTGCATGTACTGGTGGGGGGTTTAGGCATATGTGAAAGGATCACTTTTTCATACAAGAAGGCAGCTCCTAAAATTGCACTCAAATAATGCACTATCAACAACAGCAAAATTACCACACTGCTGTTATCATAAACAACACACCTTTTGCTATGTTCCTAGAAATTCCAGATGTAGAAGTGAAAGGTGAACACATTTCCCTCTGTCTTTCAACAAAAAAATGTCTAAAACTATGTGCAGGAATGGTCATTTACTTATAGTGCAGTACTGCTAAAACCAACATGAAATCCCTCCTGCACTGGTCAGAGCAACTAGCAAACTACAGAGTGGCTGGGCCAGCTCTCTGACCCCAAAGCCAATTGGCATCATCTGGCCAAGCCTGTTAAACCTGCAGCCTCTCCAAGTGGCAGCATGCAAACTGTACACTGGGCACGATCCCTGGCATGCTGTAACATCTAAATCATGGCCATGAGCTGTTTGTGAGACTAAGTTGGCCTTGGCCAAAGCCGTCTGTGCCAGCAACCATTCCTCGAACTATTTCAGAGTGCTAGAGAACTCCCCTGCTCCAGGCCAGGATGTGCACCAGTACAGATGTAGCCAGCATTTTCATCTGCTGTCTTCCAGTAGCCTGTACACTGAACACAAGTTTAACTTCAACTTAGATTTAATCATACCCCTATTATTTTAGAGTTTGCACCATGAGAATTCTCCCACAAATGCACATTTCCTAATCTCTCCTTTTATTTTTATAAAACTAATTAAGATGTTGTAGTGAAATAAATTGGGTTGGCATTTTTTTTAGCCATAAGCCTTACAGTTCTCCACATGACATCTGTATGAGTTATCAGCTGTGGATGTACCAGCTGCATAAATTTAAACAAAACAGCCTGAAAACGTTAAGCCAAAAAAGTAGCATTTTCTCCTCCTCCAAGTGATTTGATTCAAGCCTATAAACTGAAGCAAGAGCATTAGTTACATTTAAAATCCTATTAAATTATGCCTTGTTGTTTAAGATGGATGCCCAGAGCATCTGCCACAACAGAAATCAGCTGATTATTCCCCAAGAAAACCACAGGACCTTTGTCTCCCTCTGCAACTGGATCTGTGCCTCAGGAGTGCGTCAGCCTCACAATCCTGCTGCAGCTCTCATCTGTGCTTACTCTGAGCTCTAAAAGCTCCTGGCATTCAACCACATGAAGCACTGAGCAAAGACAACATGGCACAAAGAGCAGTGTCAGTTCTCCCTTCCTCACTAGCCTATGCAGAGGATCTGAACTCCTGTCAAGAGCCCAGCAGAGAAATAAACATCCTCATGTGACAGCTGTGGAGGTGGACTCTCCTCTTTGTAAAACTTTACCTTGTACCTTGCTGTTTCCACAGTTTCCAGAGTTTGATGGAACCAAAAGGAACCTGAAAAGAGTACTCACATTGTCAGAGGTACCATGTTCAGAAAAACTTGGTTCATGGCTATTCATACACCACTTTGGGAAAGCATTTGAGTCTTACAGGACAGACTGCTTCAGCATCAAAATATTTTGGGTTTAATACCTTTCAGCACACCAGAAGACACCATTAAAACATATATCCGTTGTCAAGTTTCAGGGGAAGATCTTTACATAATATGTTCCTAATCTATCTTTAAATGCAATGAGAAAACTCGGATAGAGCTAATGGTCTACTATTATAATTCAGTTATTGTCTCCCATATTTTAGCAGGGCGATTGTCTTCTGAACATCATTTCTCTGAGTTTGGTTTTATTGTTAATCTATATTTCTGTTCAAAAAACTAAGACAGGACAAAATCCCCAGAAGTATCTCAATTTTATCCTGGTATTCAGAGCTGATATCTTTATTAGAATTGAAAAGCAGTAAAAATAGGATGTACATAGTGATATACAAAACTGCTAAAATGAGCTAATCACTTAATCAATAGCCTGATTTATGAAGAAAGTGTATGGTAGCATAAATATTCTGCCTTTCTGTCCTAGTTTTCATCTTTTTATACTGATTTGCAACAGGTAAGGGGAGGCTAGCCAGATTTTCAGACTGCTTTGGAAAAATACTTCAAAGACATATTCAGATCTGGCCAGGTGGGACCACTGGGATTATCTGTTCTGACCCTCAGCATCCCTGAATTAATTCCTCTTTGGAGTAAAGAGTTTGTTTGGATTTTTTTTCCTCCTAAGTTCCATTCCTGAACTGGTAATAACAGAGAATCTGCTAGTCTTTGCAAATTGTTCCCGTAGTTAATTAACTGCCTTCACCTAAAATATTTGCTTGCATCTGTTCAGAATGTACCCTGCCTCCAGCTTTCAGACACTTTACTTTTCATGTCTTTGGTCAAACTAAAAGCTGTTCTGTTCTAGGATTTCTGTTTCCCATACAACTAATATGCGTGAGAAAGAGAACTCCCAGCTAAGCTGAACAGTAACAAGAGAAATCCTATGGTTCATTTAACAGCAGAATGAGAAAATGAGGATGTTGCTATCATAAATCATGTCCAGACCAGAGCAGAGGTTTAGCAAAATCAGATCACATCCTCTATCCAAAATTCCCCGGAAGCTTCTCATCACTTCCAACAGGTGACAGTTTTCTCCCCGCCACACACCCCACCCCCACCTCAATGCTTCCTGAACCTGTTTTCAGATGTTCTTCTGTACTAGAAAGGCTTGCCTACTGACAGCTGCTGAACCAGAGGAGGTGGTCTCTTCATTACTAAACGGCAGGAGCATTTCATTATTCTGTACTATTTTAACCGAGATATTCATTACCCTGCAAAAATCTTGCTAGTCTAGGACTTACCTAGCTCAGAAAGGAAAAATAAATATTACTTCTACTACACTATATGCAAGATGACTCAAGTAGCAGTATTAATAGAAACTGTGAAACAGCCATGATTAGAGAGAACTTCTCTGGCTTATTTCATTAGCCCAGTTAATATAAATGGGAGAAAGCAGACACATTCTTAGTTTCGAATTTCTTCACAGTGTCAGCAGGCATGTGCCTGTATGTCTAGTGCTCACAAAGTGGGTGCAGAAGGTTGGTATTCTGCTCCAAACTCTACCCCTCAGCTTCTGGAGACAAAGTGTTCTGTGGGTTTCTGTCCTCCTGCCTCCAAGTGGAGGGATGACAGCGTTGGCTGGTTGGCTGTCCTACAGCCCCTTCATCCTGGAACTGAAGGAACTGAAAGCCTAACCTGAGGTGTCCACTCATTGCAGACAGATCCCAAGAACAAATAGCCAGGTTTCTAACACAAAATTCCACCCCAAAAAAATATTCAGACCACACATGCTGAGTGAGAACAAAGCCGCGTGATACTTATCTTCTAAGGTGGCTTGTCAGACCACAAGTACACTTTAGAAGTCTGACATTGAAAAACCCAAAACTGAATGCACATCTAAGTTCACCTCAAATACTTGTTTCACTGCCTGGCATATGTCTATTTAGACTTGTGACTCTAATGCTGGAGAGCATGCCACTGATTTTCTTCCCTTTCATTCTGGTTACTCTGTGCTCACACCTGCCCTAACTCCAGAACTGCATCTGTCACATTCTCCACCCACTGACTCAGCCAAAAACTGAATGTACTGCATTTGGCAGGGGCACCTTTACAGTGCACTTTGATGATACAGCTCAGCAGGTCTCACTGCTGGCTGTCACTGAGATGACACAATGTTCCTCCCATTTGCCAAGCAGCTCCTGCAGCTTTTCTTGCAGAAGCATAATGCAGGAACGAGGGGAACAACGGAAGGAGTATCAATAATGTCAACACCAGAGTCTCATCAGTTTATATCAGTAACAAAACTGCATCCTAAGGAAATGGCTCAGCAGAGGCTAAAGCATGATCAGCTACAGGTATTTGAAATATGAACTGCATAAGCAGCATTTGTGTTACATAAACACAAGCTCAGTTCACTCCCACAGCTGAAAATACTGTACGTGAGCCTCTGCCTTTACAAGTCAGGCCAACATAAGCAAAGGGACTGTTGAAGTGTAAAATGCATTACAATATAGCTACTGCAGAGGATTACTGGTTTTCACTTCTCATACAGATGAAGCTTAACACGTACTCCCAAGATAATAAGGAGATACTATGCTCTAACACAGAGATGCAAGCCCTAACCACATCAAATGAACAGAATCCTAAACAGTGCTAATTGCAAACCTATACACACCTTCTTAAAAAAATCCAGGAGGAGACGATGCCTCTTATAAACACTCTAAGCAAAATCTGCATTCTTTTCCCATCTTTCCAATATGTTCTGCTCTCAAAAAGAAGCATTAAAAAACACACGAATACTTCATCCTCAAGAAAATGTCTTAATATCCTAAAAACAGATCCCAGTACTTTTCAACCTGTAAACAATCTGTAAACTGTGGCCACACACAGCCTGCACTGCCCTGGTCTCCTGCTAGCAGCAATCTTCCGCCTGCCTACAGAGACATAATTAAGGACACACAATATGAAACACTCTATTGAACTGGGAGACCAATCTGTTCAGCTTTATGCAAAATCAGTTTGCAGGTCTCTGGGAGCTGCTGAGATACTGCTTATCAGGCAATATGCACACCTTTGCTAGGCAATGTGCACACTTTTACCTCTGTGCAAAGTATGAATAGCATCTTTGAAAGAATCCAGTATTTAAGAAATACAACTAAAATTTGAGACAGGTTTGTTTTTTAAAAGCCTCATAAGCAGTCAGCAAAGGAAAACATTTTTTTCTATAAAGCTACAAAGACAGTACACTGCTCCATGCCCAATGTATTCTAGCCTCATATTTCCTTGGCAGACATTGTACTATGATAAATGCATTTAAACCTATTTCTGTGTTTATGTATGTCTACCATAAACTCACAGGAAAAGTTTCATATTTAAGGTAGTTTGTCAGAAATCATTTTACTCTTTGGAAGTATTAGAGTAACATTCAGAAACATGAAAGAGCCTTTAGCAAGTACAAATACACCTACCACTGCTCAAAACAAGAGATGATGGGAGTTCGCTCAAGGGTTTACCAGGCATTGTTTCACTCAGCATAAAGAGAAAAGGAGAGACAAAAATGGAACAAACACAAAAAGGGGAGTGATCAAGAAAGGAAAAAGAAGGTTCTACAGAAAAATTGCCCAGGGACTGTGCCACACAGGTTGCCTTTGAGCTCTGTTTAGCTGAAAAAGCCTCTAAAGGCACTCCCAAGCCCACTTCTTTAGATTTCTTCTGCATTTGGGGAAAAAGACTTGCCAATGATGTACACAAAGGAAGTAATTTTCTTCTTGCAGGAGGAACAACGTGTTCTTACAGTGCTAAAATCTACTTACATGTGACTTTCTGATGGACTGCAGGGAAACAGATACTGCGAGACCCAAACTTGGGCTCATTACTTCCTCATCAAAAGAATAAGAATGCCACTGAAGCTGGATCTATCTTCCAATTATTGATGTGAATTTGTTGTCTATTGCATCAGTGTGAAACTTAAACAAAATAGCAATGCTGTAGAAATAAATAATTACTTAAAACAAAGTAAAACTTGAAGACTTTGCAACAGAAATTGAACTGGAACTTGGAAGTCTCACTGAGTGTACAGGCAGGCAGCTCCAAATCAGAGAAACAGAGTAACAGCCAAAGGACTCCATGTAGAGTGAGAAACATAGCAAGAAGATTCCCTGCCTAGCCTGGCAAGCAGCTGGTGACTGCCAGATTGAAGGTCAGGATGTACTACTGGCTGTTCTAGTAGGGGAGTTTGCAAAGCCTATTGCTAGTTAGATTGTAACCTACAGACAGAGGTGAAATTACACTATCCTGAAACCCTTTCTATTTGACAAAATGCATGCTTGAAATGCTATTTGTGCTACAGATACAGCATCTTTCCTAGTCATAGGTATTTCCCTGTGAGGGCGTTGAGAAAGCATGCTGGTTCTTCTACAGCTGGACTGTAGCTGTAATAGAGGGCCGATTACCAGGATGAGCTGGTAATTTCATTTGATTTTTAAAATGTCTCATTCAACAGTGAGCCAAGAAGTCAAACTTACTAGAATTATGTGCTAGGATGTGGGTTTTTTTGGGTTTGTTTGGTGTTTGGTTGGGGGTTTTTTATACAGTTGAGGATCCTAGTAGCTAGCACAAAAGACAAGAGAAAATTTGAGCAGCTTGGAAGGTCTCAGGGATTCATAAAGCTTATCCTGAATCCTGATCTATCAAAAACTTTTCCTGATGGAACCATTCTGCAGGACTAGACTAAAACTTCAAAAAAACAAGTAATTCAAACCATAGCTGGCAGCTAATTTCATTCAATAGATAGATGTTTTTATTTGCAATTTAACATATGTTCAAGAGAGTGGTTAAAAAGAAAGTGTTATTGTCATACATTTTTGCAACAGAAACCTCTCAAAGATGCCACTGAATAATTTAAATCTCCTGTATAGCATTCTACATTTAACTCCTCCTCGTACTATTCTCTTTTGTCAAAGTGGCATATTTATAGCAAGTACTTTGCATCATGAAAGAAACCCTTTCAACAAGCAACATCTATCTTCCTTTTCAACATGTTTACTACATATAAATACAAGTATGATAAGTGTAAACCTAATTAATTCAGCTACTCTTCAGTATCTCCTAACTAAATGCAAGTGCTTCTCTGATCTTAATGCCATATTATGTTTATTCAAATGTTTATTTCTTTTGATTTCTCTAAGTTATTTGATTCTGAAGAATATCCTTTGCTTCCCAGCAAAGGCCCAGTTTAGCAAGGTAAATGAGAACTGTCATATTCTGAGCTATTGAAAACTGTCTTGCATAGATCAATGGAAAGTTGATCTTTGAATCTCACAGTTCCTCCCACAGAGTTAGAAGGGTAGGGAATAACTTGGTGTCTTGCACATGGAAGTCCAATACTGCTATAGCTAAAAACCTGCAGGGATTTAGAGAAGTCACTTCGTTGGTGTGCATCAAGCTTGCTTGGTAGAACTGCGATTTTGTGAAGGGAATCAAACCATGATAAATGCATTTTGCTTCTTTATATGCTAAATACTTGGTAATTGCTTAAAGTTCACTGAAACAGCACCAAAGATAGCAGTTTTATAAGTAGGTTTTGGAAAGAAAGCAGATGCTGTAATAGTATGAGTCAGCAGCGTGTCCTGGCAGCCAAGAGTGCAACCCACATCCTGGGCTGCATCAAAAAGCATCACCAGAGGCGACTGTCCCACTGCATTCAGCACTGGTGCAGCCTCACCTGGAGTGCTGTGTGTAGTTCTGGGCCCCACACTGTAAGAAGAATGTGAAGGTCCTTGAATGCATCCAGAGAGGAAAAAAAGCTGATGATGGGGATGGAAGGAGTGTCTTATGAGGAGTAGCTGAGGCCTCAGGGCTTGTCTAGTCTGGAGAAAAGGAGGCTGAGGGGCAACTCATGGCTCACTACAGCTTCCTGAGGAGGCGAAATGGAGAGGGAAGTACCGATCTCTTCTCTCTGGTATCCACTGATGGGACACGTAAACGCTGTGTCAGGGAAGGTTCAAGCTTGACGTTAGAAACTATTTCTTCACAGGGTGGTCAAACACTGGAATGGACTTCCTAGCCTGTTTGTGTTTTAGATCCATCTGGCCCATGCTTTAATTAACTTCCAGTGAGCCCTTAAGAGGTTAAGCAGTTAGATTAGATATAATTGTAGGTTACTCTCAACTGCAATATTCTATTCCACTCTAAATTCTTCAAAGAAAAATAAAAGTTAAAAACAAAAAAATCCCCCTAACAAGATATTCACAGGCACTTCCTATTATGTAACATATTTATCACCTAAACTTTCAAGACGAAAACACAGTTGTCTTTTTTTGCGACACGGTGAGTCGGCAGCCCACTAAAAGTGTTTGAAGTAGCTCTATGTATTTATCAGTCACATTGTTTTGTCACAAGAATAAAGCATTCCCAGCTACATTTTCTGTACTTATTGCAAAGGAGATATAAAAGAAAAATTTTCAGCACTAGAAAGTAGGTCATGTTTCTTCCTTCTCATTAGCTTAAAGCATCAAAACTCAGTGGCATAGGAATATTTACTTATCAGAATGGATAAAAACACCTAACAGCCCACAAGTTAGCCCTGCTTTGCCTGGGTGGGGCCTCAGTTCTGTCAGCTCAAGATACAAGTCTCTCTGGCCACCTCCTACCGCACTCATGAGGCTGCATCCTCTGTAGTTTGTCACTCAGGACCCATATCCCAGCACCGAGTTACACCCAACTGCAGCTCCAACTACTTCTGAAACAAAAGTCAGTGGATGTAGAACGTGGATCTGTAAGATACTACGTGCAGCAGAGTGTCCTGACAGTCTGGCAGAGGTTTTGACAGTAAGGCAAGCTCCAAGACTGCAGTACTGCCTAGCACAGCAGTGGCACGCTGGGTTTAATGGAGAATCCTGTTCCCACATAAGCACAGCCATATTTCTCCCACAGAAGCACTAATCCTCATCAATGAATTGGAGAGAACGATAAGACCTCTTGGACACATGGGAAAGAAAAAAACAATCCAGCCATTCCCTAAAAGGATTATGCTTGCATTTACTTGTTTTCTCATCTTAAAGGCCAGAGTTACTATGATTCCAAAATGTTCCCAAGAATTTGAAAAACAAGTATGTGAAATAAAGTTGTCAGTGTTCTCCTGACAGTTACTATCCACACAGCACAGACGTGTCATTCTGCCAGCTACAGATACACACACCCCTGACAATGCAAGTAACAGCAGTAACAGCAGTGCAAGTCATTCAGAATTTGCTGTGCTAAGTTTTTACAGATATTTACAGGTTTTCCCAGCAGTATATGAATCTGCAACAGAAGAATGCATTTCTGGCTCTAGATAATTGTCATATTTCAGGTAAAATTGGACTATATTACTGCAACATTCTCTCAGCATGTTTTGTAAAACTAGGATGATGGATTTTGTGGATATCATTCTCTAAACTGGGGCTGACAGCCACT
This sequence comes from Sakesphorus luctuosus, assembly GCA_013396695.1. Taxonomy (NCBI): domain Eukaryota; kingdom Metazoa; phylum Chordata; class Aves; order Passeriformes; family Thamnophilidae; genus Sakesphorus; species Sakesphorus luctuosus. Next base: position 32,985 of record VWZD01006662.1, on the reverse strand, counting down.
GCTATTATTCAGATGGGTAACAAAATTATCTTTGAGTCAACTGAGCAGAAAAAGGCTTCTAACTTTATTAATACATGGCAACATTATTTCTTTTTCAACAAAAGCAACTACATCCATGTAGCTTGTGTGTTCTCGCAGCTCTGTATTTGTAAATACTTTTTTATCTTTACTTTTCTGTTTGTGCAGACCCATTTCTCAGCCACTAGCTGCATCCTCAAACACAGCAGCCATCTGATCACTGCCCCATAAACTGCAAACACATCTCCTATAAGATCTACAGGAGTCACCTTCACAGAGCCAAAGGTATTGCTGAATAGCATTCTGCATAAACCCATAGATTTTCAGACTTCCCTGGGGCCTGATGCTGGGAACCTTTACTAGAAAACAGACCTTGCTGCAGGCAACCCAGTTACACTGAGCAGGAAGGGACTGCTTGCACATCAGGACCTTCATGGCAGCTGTGTTCTTTGATCAAAGACTAGTTTTGTATCTCCTTTCCAACTAATTTTAGCTTCCTAGCAGGTTCCTATTGAAGAATGTGATGCTATCTAAATCCTTCAAATGCTTCTATATAAATATACCAGATCACTCAGAGATGCTTCAGGAAGATTGTTTGACCCTAGGAGATGCAGATACAGATCAAAGGTTTAATGCATACTTGGATTGCATTTCTTTAGATTAGACAGGGATGATAATTTCACTAACCCTGCAGCAACTTAATGACACGTTTCAGCTGCTGATCTCTACTGTTCATCTAACCAAAGGAAGCTTCCTTTCAAATGAAGACACACAAAAAATCATTTGTCTTTCTCTAAAAAACACAAACTCCAATTCCACGATTAAGACATTTGATTTGTAATGTTACCATTAAATTGTTACAAATAATCACTCATAAAGGTTTTAATAGCACTAATAATATCCAATATCATGTTCTGGAGCATATGAAAATGCCAGGAAAGAAAACAAAGTTGTCAAAGTTGTGACAGAATTTCCACTGTTAAATTTTGATGAATTTTTTTACTGAGTCACTTATCCAGTGAATTCAGGGGACCTGTGTTACGTGGACTGGTAAAGAGGATCTCAATGGGCCCTATTTCCTAATATCCGAAGGTAAACAATGTTCTGCCTTTCTGTAAATACATAAAAATCCAAAAGTCAACGGGAAAAACTTGTTAGTATGTGTGAAGGGAACATACACAATCATGCTTTGATTTCTCTTTAATATGAAATACAAGTTCATGGTTTCAGGGCTCTGCCTACAAAAAAAAAATAAGGTCTGAGGGTAACCTTGCCAGCAGTTTGCAACAGAACAATCCTGTGAAATAGGACATACAGAAAGCCAGAAACTGTGGTTGTTTAAGGTTTTGTCAAGCAGAAGCTTGCCAAATTTTTTCATCCCCCCTGCAAGGGGAGCAAAACTGGACACAGCCTGGTGCTGCAGATACTCAGTTTCGCAGGTCAGTGTAACACCAGTCCATCTTCAGCATTCATGAAGGCCAATGCTCAAGAACACTGCAGAACACTGCAGGCACATGCTCTGTACTGGAGCTTTGCAACAGACACAAGAGCAATGTAGAAGATATCAGCACTAAAGTCTTTAATTGCCCCTGCTAGCCCTGCGCAAGTTGTTTAGATAAAAAAATCTTCAAAACATTGTTTACACCAATGTTACCTTTTTCCTAGGTAGGAAGGGAAATATTTATACCACTGCATGTCCCCATTAGCCATCACAATTATATTGGTGGGTATCTCACACTGGTATAGCTATTTTGATATTTTGTAAATATCTCATTATCTGAAATAAGATAGAGAAGTAAAGCTTTTAAGCATAGGCCAGACACATGGAATAACTTCAGTGCTCCAGCTTACACTGAAGACAGACATCCTCCACAAGGTCCAGCCAGTCAAACAAAGGAGCAGGAATTTTTGACATGGCCCCAACAGATGCTGATCTGTCTTGAGCAACCAAGGCACCAGAACTATTTTATCTTCTGAGGATGCAAAAATCAGTGCTTTACTTTTTACCGAATCATATTTAGTATCTGTGGGTGATTCCAAGGTTGAGAAACACACCTACACACGCACACATAAACACAGATATAAACATACATAGCATACACTGTGTGTACAGAAACATAGGTACACATATATCCATATGGATATATATATGGATATGTATACCTCTCTGTTGAGAGATTTATTGCAGAAAAGTGGATTTATGAACAATCTAAGCTGCTCCAGCCTGGAGAAGCTTGCTGCTCTAAGTCATGAGAATTTTGCTGATATGCCAGCAAGAGAGGTTGAGAAAATATGCAAGGCCGAACACCTGGTGTTTGCTAACGAGCCTGGGTTACTCCTTAACAGTACATTCTTACGGGAGTGCCTCTAGGCCTAGCTTCTCCGGACACAGAACCTCAAAACATCAGGATGAGATAATGTAAACATTGGGGCTTGTGAGATATGAGCTTGTATCCAATTAAAAGTTCTAACGTGCTTGAGTTGTGATTCTTTTAACCAATAAGATGTATCTGTAACCCTATATAACCTGTGTGCTGTGTGAAATAAATGTCTTCACTATCAATCCTATGGATTCTCGTGGTGTAGTCCTTGTCTCCGCACTCAACTTTGTTTACATTACCTCTCTCCATATATATGTGTGTATGCAAAAGTACATCTCTACCTATGTATATTCAAACAAAATGTAGGTTAATACACATGCAAAGGTCACTCCCAGGCATTAACTTCTGCAAGTTTATTCCTTGCCGTAAAATGAGAAACATTTTGTGTTTTCCCACATCGTCTTAGTAGCAATGGTGGGTATTAGTCATCCAGAGACAGGACAGCAAAACAAACCCTGGAACTCTTGCCTGTGAAGACAAGGTCTGTCCTACCAAGGGAGATGGGCAGCAAGAGAAAGGCATGCTGTTACTGATGATTCATATGACTCACTGAACAACCCGCATCTCTTAAGAGCTTCTCTTCATAAATCAGCTAGCAAGGCAGTTGCTCCCTTTTCTCTGTGCCAAATTCAATTACCTTATAGTGAAGTACAATATTAAATTTAGACTAAATAAGCTTCTTTACTGATATAAAACAAAAGAATTAAAAGACTTCACCTCAAAATACTTCACAGATGGAGGTCTAAGGCCCACGCAAGTTTTGTATCTGTGCTCTCTTGCTATGAGACAAACTATAGTAAATTAATTGCCTGTACAATATTTGTATTTCAGTCACCCCTTCCACCCAGCCACCAACAACTTTGCATCACTCCTTGAAAGATCAGGTCGCACTTTGCTTGCCTACATGAGTCACACTAAAATCCGATGTTTTCAGAAATGTCAGTCAACAGTGACTTAGGTTTCTGAACTGACCCCATTTGCCCATCCAGTAAGCACTAACCAAACAACATACCAACCCCAGGAGAGAAGATTACAGAAACAATCTCATGGCTACTGAGTAACTCAGAAGCACTTTGAGCTTTTGCAGCAAACTGCAGAGTCTTTCCATTGACAGTCAGTGTAAGAAACACTACCACTGCCTCTACATTTCCCCTTGCCTTGCCAGAAAGGAAATTTACCAACTATGGGGACTTGCAAAATGTTAACTATCTTCTATAAAACTTATTAAAAAATTAAGCTGTTAAAAAACACTGACATACTGGAACGTGATCATGATTTTAGATGGAGTAGATTTCAACTAGGAATAGATTCCACGGAGTACAGCATTTCTGTGTTCATTACTCTTCTTAGCAAGCTTCCATACTTTAAGCAAAACAAAGATAGCAGCATTTCTTTCTGGACAGACTCCCTCAGGGGACCAACACTTGCCTTTATTGTGCTTAAAGAGATACACTGTGGGTTACCAGTTTAGTGACAATTCTTCATCTCCAAGTTGCATTCAGATTGCTAAAGACAAGAATTATACTGATTTTATACAATAAAGATCTTCCTTAAATGCTTTCCATAACTCCTACCTCCTACATTTCCCTCATCGGATAAAGAGAAGTATAAACTGTTTGAAATAATTACATTAGGAAATGGAGAGTAGAGAAGAGTATCAGCAAGAATCTAACAGTGGTCAGCTGAAACATGTTGAATTATAGACTTAAGTTTTGCTCGTATTTTGATTAAAATCAAAGGCATTCATATAGCAAATGAAATGGACTTAGCAGTATACTTCATTTTTGGCAAGACTATTTGAACTATTAATACTCAATGTACCTGTTAAAGTATAGGGGATTTTTTTAAGCTCTTACAAGTACTAAGAAAGGTAATTTACTCTGAATAAATATTGTTGCATTGGCAAGCTTTGTTGAGCTTTGGCACTATCAGTAAACTTTTGACTAGTAAACTTTCATATTCATTGTTTCTTGGATTTTACCTATATGTCCTTAAATCTTAAAACCAGGGAAGTATTCAAGAAAACAAGAGAGACATAACTTTGCAGGATTTAAGGATTTTTTTCTAGCCTCAGTATTCACCAGCATGGTGGAGATTCAGGAAATCCAGCTCTCTTGCCTAGAATGTGGACTGTAAATCATGTGCTCAGTTGCTACACTGTGCCCAAGGACAGAGGCAGAAGAGTTCAATACAACCCTTCTACCAACAAGCTAGTTCTTTCATTTTAGGTAGATTAGATCGTGAAGTTCATGTCTCCTTAATGTGTAATGTTGCAGACAGTACTTGAGTAATTCCAAGTTGGAGCCAGAAGCACTTTGTCTTTTACAGGCATGAATAAAAAAATTCAGAACAATACACATTAATAAAGTCCTAAACTTTTCATACACATGAAACACCAATTGGGTTTAATGATAAGCATGGAAGTCATCCAGCTTGGATGAAAGCCCAGTCAGTCAATGAAGATGTTTTCACCAATTTCAACAAGCTTTGGATCACAATTTACATGAATTTGCTACAATAGACACCACAACCTAGTAAATGACTACAGATCACAGGATTCACATTAGTCCACCAATTACTTTAATTCAACACCTTCTTTAATATTTCTTTTCACAAAGATACTTAGTTCCAAAAGAAGGAGAAGAAAAAAAAAACCTGAAAGAACAAGAAGACCATCCAATCCTATAGTGCTCACCATATTTTTCCCAAATAATACTTCTGGGGGAAAAAAAAGTCTAGAGAGGAAGTGAATATCTGACCTACATTTATAGAACAGCTGAACAAATTTTGGGAAAGCAGTTCTATGATGCCAAAATGTAGTGAAATTTAGTTCATTGTCTCTTGGCTGAGCTACCACCCTTGTAGTGACCAGAAACCAGACACTAAGCATGCAGTAGGCTGCATATGGAAAACATGTTGCTTTCAATTGGAATTCACCAGACTAAAGTTGCTGCTAGCAGGATCTTTATTTCATAGCACTGAAGTGAGCAGGTGCAATGACCTGAAGTGTTACAGCATGGGAGCTGCCTGCCTCACCCCTCAGCTGGAGAGTTTCTCTCTGCAGGAGCAATGCTGGCAGAGAATACTGTGACAATGACAACTGTAAATGTAGCAGCTTATATGCTGGGGTACTACTGTCAGACAACCAAATGGGGACAAACCAAAGAACTGCATACACTTCAATCCCTGCCTTTCCTCCTCTAGACAGACAATTATGTGCCCAAATTAATATTCATTTCACGAAACAATATGGAAAATAAAAGCATTCCAAAAGTAATTTGTACTAATAAATTGCATACAAGTTTGTTATTACTTCAATATTCTTTTTCATGAATATATTCAAATTCAGTTATATGTGACATCCAGTGACTATTGACACTATGATCAGGGTCAGGAAAAAGAATTTCTAGGCTTTGATGATATGGGTGGAAAATTACAGAGAACAGGTCACCATCAGTGAAGTATGCCCATTTGGGGACTTGTACTTTGACACAGCTGTACTCTACAGACAAAGAAAGGGTGAAAGTTTTCACAAACCCAGTGAGAACAATAACTCCTTTGAAATTTTATTACAGCTACAACTGTAATCAAAGGTCAGTAACTGTCCTACTGCTCATGACACTGTGTAGCCCACAGCATGTTCTTCAAGGTACCATTATTTCTGACATCCTCTGCCAAGAAGAAATGTAAATATTTGAAAAGCACTAGAGCATACAAGCATGGTACGACAGTGAGGTACTGAATAGCATACACAAATTCCACCTGCACCCTTGTGACTAGAGTTTTCATTCGGCTCCCCCTTGAACACAGTCCTTAAGCTATCTGAACTGCTGTTCAGAGGCTTCATCACAAGGCAGGGGAACATAACTAGAATTTAGATTTATTTGGAATACAGACTTGAAATCTAGATCCACAGTCAGTCAGTCCTTAAGGCGAAAACCAGCTACAGCCTTCAGCACTGACCTCCCTGCCTTGCAGAATTCACAGCCATGAGGGAGGCTCTCAGGCCCCCTCTGCCACAACCCTGCAAAACAGGACAGATGGAAGCCAGCAAAGATGAATATGAGCCACCTGATCTAATAAGAAGAAACTTAAGGAAGGATGAGGGAACTAATTTTGCCAGCCAAAGCTACTAGATACAGAAAGTCTCCAGATCTCTCGCATGGATATGATATAATTGCTAATATCCAAGTCATGGATACCCATGATGTGTCCAGGAACTGAGCAAGGATCCAACTTTTTTTCTTCCAGTATCACTGCCGTGGTTACAGCACTGCCCTGTAGGTGCAAACCAAAAGCACCACCATCTTGACCAAGGGAAGTGACACAGTACGATGTTCACAGCAGATTCAAAAATCAGGCTTTGAAGATCCAATGCAACAGGTGTATCCTCAGGATGCTGACAGATGTTACACAATACTGTGGTTAAGAATTTACTGCTACTTCCCATGTAAATATTGCAGATTCATTTCTAACTGTTAAGATTGTCTCATTCCTGAAAAGCTAACTTACGTGCTGCTCTGATTTTATGAAATCTAATATTCAAAAATCATGATAATGTTTATAATTTGCGAAGTTTATTATTATATATGACAGGTAGTTGAATTCTGTAAATCACATGCAACAAGTCGTAAATCCCTCCACATAACCACCATAACTAACTGTTCTCACAAAAGGCATGTGTATCACTCAACCAAATCACTTTCAGTTTTGACTGTTGAGCTTCTGGGATGCAGAGAAACAAACAAACAAAAGTGTTAGATGGTAGATATTCTAGAAGTAACGTATTCTAAGTTAACTTATTCCACACCTCTCAACAAGATGCACAGTATTCCTGAGAAAATGCTATGAGAAATGTTGAAGTACAAGGACATTGTACAAACATAGGTGGAGTCGAAAATCACCATCGATAGGAGACCAGCTCAGGCTTAAGAATGCTAACGCTGTGTTTGTCTTCATTACACTACCCAACAAAACATGAACCAAACAAACATGACTGTAATTATTCTGACATTCCAATGTTTTATAATGTGATTTAAAGTCATTCCAGGAAACCAAAAATCCAACTGGTCTGACCTCCATAATACGCTTAAACAAAAGCCGAGCTTTAGTCTCATAAACGCAGTATTTGCTGTAGAAACAATTTAACTATAACTGCACTTATCAAGCTTCCTAGTAAAAACGAATCCGTAATTCTCTTCAATAGAAAGAGTCAAAGTCCAAGTTTTGAAAAGGTCTATTCTTTTCAAGTTGTTGCTGTTCTGCCCAAAGCTCTCCTGTCCCCCTAAATTGTCAATGGGAAAGTGTTTCACATCTCTCACTAGTCAGAGCAGACTCTACCTGCTGTGTCTTTATTGCACTAACTGCCCTGTACTATCTGTACAGCTTAACAGATGAAGCTTCAATAAAAAGATACCACAAAAGTACAAGTGAGGCAATTGTTTGAGGTTTCTCCATTATTTGAAAGCTCTTCAGTGATATTCCCTTCACATGATCCTTAGTCCTCCACAAGACTGAAGTCTTCTCTGGTTTGGCATTTCTAGATAACTGTAGGAATTCCATACTTTAAGTTATTTAGCTCATGCTACCAGCTTCCTGACAAAGGTGGAGCTCCTTTAAACACTGAAAACCATTTAACTATGAGGTGATACTGTGGTGGCACAAGTGTAGATTTTTATTGATAGACTGGAATAAGTGAAACAGATAAAATTTTAGTCACCTACAAATGATTTGGTGAAAAATACGAGCATAAACTACCTCCTGAAAACAGTGAAGCACTGCTGAAGGAGAAAAGCAAAGGCTACTTTTTCAGTGTTCATACAAAAGAACACTGAATGTCCTTATCAGGGAGGAGTAGCAAAGCCTGTCTCCCCAGCCCTACAAAGAAGTGTTTGGAATTCAAGACAAAGCATACCAACACAAGTCGAAATTCAGGTCAGAAGAAGTAGGAGACAGTAAGGCGTGTAGAAACCTGCCTGCCTGCCTATTCAGAGGCTTCACATTGTGATTCAATCAGATCTGCCTAATGCATGCTTAAAACACGAGGTTATTCAGAAATACACACACACACAATGCCTCTTTCCTCCCTTCTCACAAGGTCTTGGAAACTTGTCTACAGCGTCCTCACAGGCTAAACCCACAGTCCACCCTCCCTAAACACTGAAAAGCAATGTTGCCACTCAAGCAACAACAAGGTTTGGGGATCTGTGAGCTATTTTAAGCTCATGATAAATTTATATTCACAAGTTCTATTGAAAACAAAACAAAACAAACCCAAACAAACAAACAACCTCACCAAAAACCTCAGTTACTATCATTAACCTCTAAGGGGTCTAAGAACCTTCAGATGTTTGGAAGACATTGCAGGGAGAACTCCAAGACCAAATGAAGGGAAAATTCATGTTATTCTTGGCTCCTTCTCCTCTGCTCCAATTATTTCTTTTTTTCCTTCTTCTGAATGATCCCCCAAAACATTGTATGTACTTATCTCTTAGAATTATGTATGACAATTGTATATTTTTATCTTCTTTCACACAAAAGAAATTACACTAAGTATCGAGATCAATAAATACTTCAGTAGTTTCCAAGGAAAGTTATATTTATGTAAACTGAAGCCTATGCTGACTACATAATCAGTGTATTTCTCAGGAGTATTCCAGCAAAATGCCCATCATTTGACCTCAGTACTCTGAAGATTTCAAAAGGGGTCATACCCAGAGTTTACCTCACTGTATTTGCCAAAACAAAAGCTTACCCTAAAGACTACATGGACTTTTTATTTTAAAATAAAGAGTAATTTAACAAAGTATGTCTAGTGAGACTAGCAAAGGGAATTGTGTGACAATTACATTGCTTTTTATCAGCCAGTACTACATATAGAAGTTTTTCGACAATTACAGCAGGTCAGATACTAATCTGAGCAACATCCACTCTCACTAGCAGCTAGCCTACAATTTGACACAGGCTGACCTACAGGTAGAAATTAAACCATGGACTCTAACATAATTTCTAGCAGGAGACAGAGTAGGATCTATAACGGGTACTCGTTTCTCTAGACGGAGAAATCATCCTGTCTCATGAATTGCACAGGATCCCAAACAAGATGTAGTTATGCTGAAGGCTGGAGGAGACGATAAGGAATTATATGACTCGAAACCTCTTTATTTCCTTACACTAATGTTCAGTTCTAGGAGAATGAAAATAAGTTTACAACTTCCATGGTAAGAGACATGCAATATTGTGACCACCTTTTTCTCCAGATGCAGATTCCCACATAACGAGTTAATAATAGTTTTTGATTTGTCATTTCCCTCTATCACTTAGTCAGGATCTATAGACATCCCCTGCAAAGCCCACAGAAAAAAGCTTTCATGAGACAACATTGAGAACAACAGGAACTCAGCCCATAATGGAAGTTTTTTCATGCTGTGGTAACACAGATGAAGAAAAATTCACAGAAAAGAGATGGCACAGATCTTGTCCTATATAACAGTGTCTTCAATCACTAAATCATCTGTTCTTCTCTAGCTAGGCTGTACTCAGATGTACAGCTATCTAGATGAAGAAAGTTCACTATCACCACCATGCAAACTATTACCCATATTATATGTCATTTCCTTGTTGTCCAATGCAGAAGAAGTCAGCCAGTGAACTGATGTGCAAATTAAACTGCTCATCAAATTCAGACTCGGTTTGTTGAATTAACAGATAGTTAAGAGGGTTATATTGCTGCTGCTAATAGGATATGTACCTTGCAGGCAGACAGGGTAAGGAGAGAGCAGAGCCAAAAACTCTGACCAAAAATCTCCTTGCAGAGTGGAGATGGGGAGGAGCTATGTGGCCCTTTTCTACCCCTTCAATAAAAAATATAAAACTACATATCATTGTTCGACCTACGAGACATGAAACAGAAACTAAACCTAGCAATACCATGCTACCACAGCGTGAAACAACTGCTCACGTGGGGAAGATGTTTCTCTTATGGATGCTTGATGGACATGGATTTTGCAGTTCTGAAGACACTCTGTGTTCGCTCAGTTAGCTACTGAAATGGATAATTAGGTTCTATGAGCTGTAATGCAGCCACTAAGCATTTTGAACACTTCATGCCAAAACATATCAGACCACATACCTGTCATCGTGGCACTGAACTGAAAACTAGTATCGAACAGTAAAAGACTGAAGGAAGTGAACACACAATAATCCTTCAGCTGGAAAAATTCAGTGCTACATACTTCTGCAATGCAAAAAATGCCATTGCCCTCACTGCTCAAGCATAAAGAATATCAATTATATTTAAATGCTTCTGATGTTCTTCATTAAAGAATAAATTCAGTAGAATGCTTACACCCAGATTTCCTTAATGGAAAACTGTCACTTTATATAAAAACATGGAAATTCATAGTCACATGCATAATAACAAGAGAATGCTGTATGAGCTTCAATTAAATAGAAAACGCAGTGATGCCTTTCAAAAGCGGGTTTGAGAAGAGCTGTACTTTTTCCAGAGTATTTCTTAATGCAGAGAGGCGCTGGTGGCCTGAAGCCTGTCCGCAGGCTCTCCTTGTATTTATCCATCCGTCCGTCCTGCCGCGCCTGGCAGGCACCGAGGCACTCACCGCACCTGCCCAGGCTCGGCGCCCCTCCGGGCGATCTTCCCTGCTGACCGCCTCCCAAGCAGGCAAGTTGAGCCCTGTCTAACCACCTCTAAGACCCTTTAAACACACCCAAGATTTGTCCCCTAGAAAGGGGTTTCTAGGTGCTTGCTTTGCCAAAGACAATTTACTAGAACTAGCTAAGCTTTGCAGCCTTGCGGAAGATAGTTGTTCTTGCTCCCCACCAACGCACACGCAACGCCGGCAAATTCAGCCGCGCGTTCGGGGACAGCCCCCGGACGCGCTCTCGGTCCGTGCCGGCGTGCGGGGAGAGGCTAGGAGCCGGGCAAAGGCTGGGAGCCGCGGGGAGGGCGAGCGGCGGCTCCAGCCCCGCGCAGTCCCGGCCCCGCAGGCTGCGCCCTGCCTGCAGCTGCGGCCCCGCTCCCCTCCCTCCTGCCAGCCGCTCGCCCCCACTCACCGCCACCGAGCCCGAGGAGGAGGCGACGAAGACGCGGATCACCATCTTCACCTCATGAGCCGCAGCACCGGGAGCGTGCGGGACGGGCAGCGCGGCTGCGGGAGCCGCTCCCCCGCACGGGACGGGGACGGGGCTGGGGCCGCCCGGCTCCGCCCCGCCACCGCAACCGCCACCGCAACCGCCACCGCCCCCGAGGGCGGCCGCCGCCCGTAGCACCCCTGCCCTGCCCTGCCCTGCCCTGCCCTGCCCTGCCCAGCGGCAGCGCCAGGTCTGGCTCCCGGCTGGCAGGAGGCAGGCGGGAGCGGCGAGAGCCGGGAGTGCGGGGGCGGCGCGCAGGGACCGACGGGCGCTGTAGTCCTCCCCGGGCGGGGACAGCCGCAGGACGGAGGTGCGGGGCAGCCTGCCCGCCCCTGGCTGCCGGGGATACGGGGGTAGGCGGTAGCTGGCCCGCCCGCAGCTGCCGAGCCCCAGCGCCGCGGCCTGCCCGGTGCCACCGTGTGCCTTTGCGAGGGGCTTGTGCTGCCCCCCAGGTGCGCTGCCCACAGGTGGAGGGGAACAACACTTGAAACTGACCCGCCCTGACAAGGACAGTGCTCCTCGCTCACAGCTCAGGCTGTTCCTGGTCCTCATGCTCCATGCGGAGCTGCCAGCTGTGCTCCGCCGGGTCCGGATCTGGCCCCACTGGCCGCCGCTTAATGTGGCGAAGGGGTGAAAAATGAAGCCGCTCTGGGCAGGCATCTCTGTCAAGGCAAGCTAGGGGGACAAGGCAGGGTGGGTAGGCTGTCCTACACCATGCATACCAAAGGATATGAAACTGCGCTGCCCGTTTTCACTCCTTGGTAGAGATGCACAGTTCCCAGTATTGTCAGCTGTGGAACAGATGTTGTTAATCAACAGGATAAGCAGATAACCCCAAATAACCTTCATCTATCAGCTCATCTGCAGGGGACCAAAGGGACTCCCTACAGCCCTCATCAGCTTTTGGGTCTATGAGGATGCAGCCTGTCTTTATTTAAATTCTAAGAACCACTGAGCTGGCAGACTTACACATGTTAGTACAGTCGAAACCTTCATCCTCTTACTTCTCTACATACAGCCAGATGGTTATTAATTTCCTCTGACTAAACTCTCCCTTTTCATTGTTTCACCCCAATGCTGAAGTGTGTGGTGTCAGCCTCCTTCACACCTTTGCATTGCCACCACCCTCAGTATCTTCCATTGTCCAGACTAAGCACAGACCTTGACTTGCTGCTAAATATGTCCTTAAAGCTTGCTTTACATTTTAATATTGATCATTTATTTTGAAATCCTGAAGGTCTTGAGGAACATACCTAGCAAGAACCATACAATGCTCAGTGTACACTTTGAGTTTGATTTATCTTGTGGAAGTCATTGGGAAGCTTTCCACTGACTTCACTGTCCTCTGGAACAAACCTTAATAGCAGCAATAGAAAGTCCAATCCTAAAATGGGAACTCAAGTACCAATACTGCAAAAATTTATAGCTATGTGTTACTTTGCTTTCATGAGAGTGTGTGTTGAAAAAAAAGAAAAAATCAGAGTACACTTAGGTACAAAGGGTAAGATTTTCTTGCTTCAGTGCTCCTGTCTTCACTTGAACATAACTGTTACTGTGGGAACCACCAACCAGTGACCAAGTGTTTACTGTTTAATTGCTGCTGACTGATCAGCAAAAGGAGGAAAGGAAACAAACTTTTCTTTATGTTGGTTTGTAAGTTAACACCAAGCAACTTGTTAAAATTCTGTGATAGGTGAGTAATTATAGAAATTTGCTTGGAAATCCCCATGACCTTACTCAGTGAATTTCCTTAACAGTGCCAGATTATTTCAAACAACATATTTTCCTGTGTTTCTCTAAGTTTTTTTAGAAGATGAAGGTTCTTATGTCCCATTTATTTCTCTGTTTACTCACTAATAAAAAATATTGGGTTTAATATTCTATTTTGGCCATTTTCTTGCTTTATGAAACAAATAGAGTCAAGGCAACTCACTGCAGCTGGTTGTATGTGATTCACTCACAGCACTACTATATAGCATTAAACTGTAATATTAATAACTCCTGCTTTCTAGTATATTTTTCAAATATAGCAAAATGTTAAAAAATATAGCAAGTCTGATTCTGAAGGGTAATTAACATCTCTATCTCTCATTAATAGTAGAAGAGGATGCTCCTCCCTCTCAGAGACAGCCTTGACACATAACCAGTAACCTAGAGAAAACCATGTGACAATGGCACTAAGTGGAAAAAGCATGAGCTGTCAATAAGAAAAGTAAGAATTCCAATGGGACTGTAAAAACTATAACTAAAGTATTTTAAAGGTTGGTTCCGCTGCTTTAAGAATCCTATACTTTGTAACTTTCAAAAGCCATTTCACTTCATTTGAAAGTGTTTCTGAGCTGCATAAATTCACAAAATAGCTAGGGAAGGGGAATGAGGTAGTTGGAAAGGTAAAACTATCCCCTGTTAGAAGAATGCAGACCCACTATTCCATTTCAAATGTCCCAACTGATCTCTAGCCAGCCAAGACAATGTACATTTTTCTTTTTTTTTTCAGTCTCCCTTTTGTTCCTATAGCCCTTGGGTCAGTAGGTTCCTACAGTCTGAATTTCAAAACAACCTGAGCAGCTAAATTCGTGACCAGAATCGATAAACTCAAAAGGAGATAAAGTTCCAGAGCTCATGGAGATTTTCCATTCATCACACTTGACACAGCTTTAGCTAAAGCTTCAGCATCCTTGTTCCACACATATTTAGAGACACCACCAAAGGCAGAGCAAGGGGCTTCCTGCCTGCATTCAACTACTTGACAACAAATGCAACAACTTAATTAAAGTTTTCTTTCAAATACCCTTTGAAGCAGATTTTGAACAATCTGTATTTTCATTCATTTTTTTGTAATTCTCAATTTTTAAAAGTAAATTTATATTTTGGACACTTCTAAGTATCAACTTGGATGCAACATGGGCACTGAAAATCCAGATAGCTTTCTCATTTCTCTCTTTTGCTGGTGTTTCCATACACATGAAGAAGCTAGTTCATTGTGGAAGTAACCCAGAAAGTTAGGATAAAGAAATATTACACTGAGAAGTTGAGGATTTTAAAGCTTGTAGGGTGGCCTCCTCCTTTACACGGCTCCTAAGCAGGGAACTATTCCTCTGTGGAGGGTAAAACTTACTAGAGAACATTTCATGCCATTTTGGACTTTAAGGTGGTGTACAGGTTAAGACTGGATATCATGCCCTGTCCTGCAGCTGCCGCTGGTAAATATCCCGAGGGCATACCTTTAACTCCATTTCTATTGTGCAGTTCTAGAGGCTTGAAGACAAAATGGTACAAATATTTAGTTAAGTAGAGGAAATGTACTAAATTAAAAACATTGCTAAAATGATTTATGAGCAGTTCCCAATGTTTACAGAAGGGGCAGAGGGTAGTTTCTAAAGATTTTGTGGCAAGAATGATTCATTGTTGTGCCAGATCTTCGTGGAAGATTAAACAGAACTTTCCTGCTGCTAAGGTAACAAAGTACACACAAAACCAAGGCATACAAGTATGTGAAAACAGAAGTATAAAAGTACAACTTTGGACAAAGAACATTCTAACTATGGTAAACAATTATTTGTATCGCAAGACGCAACAGGCATAGGAGAAAAATATGGGAGAAAGAGATCATAGAATCATAGAATTGATTGGGTTGGAAAAGACCTCCAAGGTCATCAAATCCAACTCTTGGTCCAACTCCAGTCCATTTACTAGACCATGGCACTCAGTGCCACGTCCAGTCTCAGTTTAAAAACCTCCAGGGATGGTGAATCCACCACCTCTCTGGGCAGCCCATTCCAATGCCTGATCACTCTCTCTGTAAAGAATTTTTTTCTGATATCCAGATTATTATGCTCAGGACTGAAAAAGTAGTTAAGATGGCCTCATTTCTCACGTGAAAGGAGCAGTCTGTCTGACGCATATTAGAAGTTTTCTAGTCTGTGTGTTGTTGGTGCCCACCAATTACTTCTCTGGGTTCTGTAAAATATTGCTAAGTGGTAAAGTCTCATAGACTCTGTAACAATCCACATATTTGAAATTTTAAAGGCTTCTTTAGCACTTTTTAAGAATTGTAAGTATCAAAGCATGTGAAAGTGACAGTTTTAGAGTTTCAGTAAAAGTTCTGATGGTTCTGAGTAATCTTCCTTGGTAGAAATGCGACTGTCGTGGTAGGGAGCAGAAAAGAAGTTAAAGAGTAGAGAAAACAGTGCTCCAGCCTCAACAGAGCTAGACAGTATCATCAGCTGTTCTCATACTGCAGAACCCGAGAGAAAGATAACTTACAGGCTCTTAAACTTGCAGAATTGCCAAAGTAATGTAATGTAAGTACAGGACTGTTCCAGTTTTGCATAATGGCACTCAGCATGGTGGCTGATAGCCTATAAACATGTTGGCTAGACACAGCTTGAAAGCATATGAGATAATGCTGTTTGGAGCCCGATTCTCTGTGTATATCCTAGAAACCACTGTATTTTTAAGGTATCATTTTAATCACAAAGGAACCTCCTGGGTACATTTTCTCGGTTGTGCTGCTTTAATGCCTGCAGCTGTGGGCTGTGCATACTATTGTGAATCCTCCTCTACATGCATAACAGATCAAGCAGCCCCTAGTCAAGATCACCTTATTCCTTGCAAAAAATGCTTTGGATGTTTTATTAATCTCCGGTGTCTCTCAATAACAAACTCAGTTTCACTCAAGACTGTTTTTCCAGAACCTTCACTGTGGCCACAGGTTTACATTCAGAGCATTTCTCAGCTTTCCCCACAGTCAGATTTTAGAGATAACATTCCCAAGATAAAGCTTTTTCTCTTTTGACTTGAGTTACTCTGAAGCTACTACAAAGCATGTCTGTTAAATCAGGCTCTTGGGAAGACACAGAGCTGGAACAATTTTGAGAAAGGTTTTGATACTCACATTCACAAATTTGTGGCATGTTGAGGAAAGCAGAAAGGTATCATTGTTCTTGATTTCAGAATAATTTCTGTATCATCTCTCTATACCAAGCTGAAGAAAATAAACCCAAACAAATTAAAAAAAAATTAATAATACACAGACAGATGAGTAAGCTTTTCTTCATGTCATTTAAATCTAAATATACGTAGATAATTCCAAAGCTGTGCAAGTCCATTCTTCTCAGCTGCTGCCCTTTAGTCTGATGATCTTCAGTTGAAGCATGACTAGTTTTAGTATCTGTGGCTGAGTTGATTCCCTCCATGAACTCCTAATACTAAGGACCTTTGAAAAGAAAAACATTTTCCTATGAAATTCATCATCTGACACAGCTCAGTCATCTGGCATGCAATAAGTGAACCTAGAGATTAAAACATCTTTCATGTTCTGTATTAAATCAGTCATCATTCCTTAAACTTACTGCTACATTTTATAAGTGGTTCCAGAGTTCATTTTCTACTTGTGTCTTTAAAGATCTCACCATTGCTGAAGTTGGTGGCTCTGACTCAGGGGCCAGAACTCAGGCAGGTTTCAGTCAGCACCTAGCCTCCTATCCTGTCTGCTCTTTCAGCCCAAGATTCTGCAACAAATCAGGCTCAGCAATGTGAAGCTCAGTAGGCTTGCATCCTTATTTCTGCTAATTTGGACAACCTTCAGTAATCGTCATTAGTGCAGAGGGATGAGGGATGGAAGCACCCACAAATCTCATTTTCCCATCTGCAGTTCCACTGAAACCTGAATTAGTGAGTGTTCAAGATGTGAAGTGCACTCAAGGAGCAGCCATAGAGCATTACATTCCTGCCAGCTCTTTCCGGGAGGCACCTTCTGCCAAGCCCTTGGAAAAACAATCTACCACTACATTCATTTTGGCCATTTTCCAGCTGGTTTTCCATGTCTGACCAGTTCTATTCTGAAAAGGCACCTTAGAAAATTCATTTTTTGCAGGATGCAAAAGTAGGTCTGCAATAATATTCACATATACAAGGACAAAGAACAAGTAAATTTGTGGAGAATAAAAAGCAGCTGAATACATGAATATTGGCAACTTTCCCAAAGTGTATGCACTAAATGAACTAAGAATAGTTAATATTTTTATAGTTAGCAGTTTTTAGATATTTCACAGAAAACATCTCAAACTCGGAAAGCTGACATAAATTTGAGGATAGAGATTATGTGTGTATGGCCAAAACTTCCCTAACGCAGATTTGGGCAGGGCTCTCCCCAAGTGGGTGTGCCCTTCCAGCCTGCACAGTAGGTGTTTTAGGTGAGGCACAGCGTGCACAGAACTGGCCCCACCATTTAAGTCCTAAGGTCCATCTGCCACGGCCAAGCGAGCTTGGACAGTGACAGTGAAGTCCTCAGGACTGTCACAGCACCCGGTACTAACCGGGGCTGACCCTGCTGAGCATCCGAGATGTGACGGGATGGGATGGCAGGGAGGCATTGAACTGCCAGGGGACGGTCCCTACTGAGACTCGAACTCAGGTCCTTGGGATTCAGAGTCCAGAGTGCTCTCCATTACACCACAGGACTGCCTCTATAGAGATAATGTGTGCACTCATTTCAAGCATGGGTTCAAGCCTAGAAATGGAGGCCACACTCACACTGAGGGGACATAAGACTGTACTCGGTCACAGATTTGAGATGACTTTTAGGAACCAGCAGGAAAAGGTCTTTGGCCCACCCTTAATCCTCAGCTCAAA
Source organism: Sakesphorus luctuosus (assembly GCA_013396695.1). Classification (NCBI taxonomy): domain Eukaryota; kingdom Metazoa; phylum Chordata; class Aves; order Passeriformes; family Thamnophilidae; genus Sakesphorus; species Sakesphorus luctuosus. The sequence continues at coordinate 14,800 of VWZD01006662.1, read as the reverse complement.
GGCAAAAGGTGTCCACATGTGCAGTGTGGGCACACCTGCCTTGTCACAGGTGTAGCCCATCTTTCTTCAGGAGATGATGTGCAGCTGACAGAGACCCTTCCCAAAGACAGATTGCATAAATGGCATGAATTTAACTCTATAAAAATAGCTGCAGCCAACCTGCTGGTGCTCTTATAGACTAGGGGAGTGCTGCCTTAATGGCATTGTAGGTTTTATGGGCAGGAGCTAAGAACAGTGAAAGAGTGGGGGGTGCACATGGGTCTTGTTACCCAAAGTGGAAAGGGAATGACCCAAACTGGAGAGGGAACTCGTAAGTTTAAACTGAAGCTGGTGGAGGGAGAAAGAAGAAAAGGAAAAAGTGGCAGCAGGGGCAAGGGATGTGCTGTGGACAGGCTGTATTGCCCTACAGGGCAACTGATTGCAATTCATGGGCTGGTTTGAACAGAAAAGACTCTCTACTGCCTGTGCAGAAATGGAAGAGGTGCGGATTCAGAGCAGGAGTGCACTGGGTGGAAACCAGCTTCCTGGTCCGGCACCATCAGGTCAGCACAGGTACAATCTATGCAACTAATACACTGAACAAAAAAGCATGTAGGAGGCAATGTGAGCCAGGCTAAACAAATAAATGAGAAACCATATAATGTCTCAGGAGGTGGGTAAAGAAACCATTGTCCTTCCATGCATTGTCTTTCCAGTTTCAACCTAAACTCTTTTTGTGCTAAGCATGGACTTGCCTGTCAAAGTAAATGCACTTTGAGTATTCTTTGGTAAAGTAATCCTGCAAAATTTGGTAACATTTGTTTATTCCTTTCAGATTTGTAGAATAAAGTTTGTTACATTTTGCATTTTCAAGTCCTGGGTTTTGCACAAAGTCTTCCTCAATCAGATTTTTTGTGCAGCTGTTACTCTGTCTCAGTGTTACCTGATAATTATTTTTCTACTGCTATAAAGGTACTGGGGAGGTAGCAGATGGGAAGTAATATTTTCCATACAGGACAAATTAACCTGCAACTGTTGTTAATTGTAAAATGGTGGTGAAAATGCTAAGTGGCACTTTTAGCACTTCCCAAAAGTTAGCTACAAAAATCAGCACCCCTGGCCACGTTTGATCTTACCAGATTTTCCTTGCAGAAAAAAATACATTCATTGTGTCCATGTTGTTCCTCTGGGAGGACATCTGGTTGACACAATAAGTAAGTATGACTTTTGTCAGCGAAGGCAAAGCTTAGGACAGCTTCCAGACTATTCAGAACATGAAGTGGATGGTAAGAACAAAAAGCTAATAGAAACATTTTTTCTTTTCATTCTTTTATTCTTTTTTAATTAATTGGAAAAGAATAAAGAAAGACACACAACTGGTTTTTATTGGAAATCTGTAAGACAAATATGAGTCAAATAAGGGGTTATGAGAGGCTAGCAAAATTAATCTTGCTGCAAGAAATATTTACTTGATTCATGAAAACTGTCTTCTCAAGATACATACTTTCTGTTTCAGTAAGAAACACGCACATCATTCAACCAGCAGGGTCAAGTCTGGCTTGGCAAGGGTAGCATGTCAATGCTGCCATTGATTTTTCTAAATGCAGTTAGACTGAACTAGAAATACTTTCAGAATAGCAGCTATAAAATAATGAAAGTATGGCCAAGCAACTATGTTGCTAAACCTATTTTAGACAGCATACCTTTCTCAGCCATAGCCTATTTTAGCCACAATCGGCATAGGCTGCTCTTTGATAGCTCCTGAAAAAGAAGCTACTGGTTTTTTAAAACCTTGCTTGTATAATTTTCCTTACTTGTATACAGGAAGTTTCTTCTGACTACAATTTGCCCACAAATAGACAAATAGTATACCTTATCAGGCCATAAGTGGGTAGATATCTGAGATGCNCCCACAAATAGACAAATAGTATACAACTTTTCTCAGATATCTGAGATGTCCAGTCTACTTTCTACATGTTAAAAATCCCCACCAGTTCTATTTAAAATAACAGGAGATAACTTTGACTTGATACTAATTTTTTAATGTTGATGACTACAGTTTAGGACAGTCTGAGAAATATTAAACACAACACAATAGATACTTTGGTGTCATAATTGGATGCAGTATTTCTTAATGGAGTCTAAATAATAGGACATAAACCAGACCCTTTCTCAGAGTTTTTGGACTACATAATAGGCTGCACTGGAGGCCAGTGTGAGGGGGCTCCTCCTGAGAAATCTCACATCATCAGTGGGTCAAAGACTAACAAGGGTCCAGCAAAGAGCTCATGGAAGACTTCACAGAAGGGAAAAATGTTGTTTCATATGTCCACAGAGCCAGTTCAGCTCCTTCATTTCAATTCCCCATCAAATCAGTAAAGCCCACAGCTGCAGTCCTTATTTCCATTGAGTAAACCTCACTTAGACAAGTAGCATTCAGTGACATAAATGTGACAATCTGTGTGAAAGATGGATACTCCCCAAAATGTGTTGCAGGTTCATGCTGGGAGACAGCAAGTGTGAATCATCATGAACTCAAAGATTAGATTCTTTTTAGGCTATTACTGGTGAGGGCCTTACAAACCTTCCATTGCATGATCCAGTAGTGAGACACTGGCCTACAGGCCAAGAAACCTGGCTTGGTTCTGAGTTTATAAACCAATCTAGTTTGCAGCAGGCAGAGAATCGGAGAATAATATATATATATATAGTATATCACCTTTAAAGCAACTTCTGAGAGACGGTCTCAATATTTCTTTTAGGATCTTTCCATTTTGCCTCTCACTAGGGTGCAGTCATTGAGCATGATAAGCAGCAGGTAATTGTTAGTCATGGTTTTCATACCTACCTCTTACTCAGATTCAGCTTTACCTGTGGTATCTTCACACTGACTCTGTGGTGCTGGCACTTCCAAGCCTGGGTTGTCTCACCTGTTTGTCTGAAAGCTGCATCTAGTTGTTGAACCAATAAGAATGATCTTTATGGGACTAGGATATAACAGAGATTATGGTTGAAGATACAGTTTCTCTCACAGGCTGGAATTCATGTATTAAAAATAAACCTCTTAAGGATTCAGAGTAAATTTCTGTGAGACTGATCAAAAACAGTGCTGTGAGCTTCCCCAGGAACTAAGGGCTATTTATACTTCTTGGTACAAGTTACACTAACAAATAAATAAAACCAAGTGAACTGGGTTATAATATTGCTCCTATGATTGGAACTTGCTGAGATAGGAACCTTTGTCAATGAAGCAAATATTTTTTGCCTGTAGCACGGCTATTCATGTCTTGCTTTAATATGGGAAATTAAAAACTGCTTCAAATTAGTGCCACAGGGCCTGTTCTTGCACCAAAACTAGAGGAAATAACAAAATAAATTTTAAAAATCCCTGCATACAGTCTTATTCTCAACTCCTCACTCTGTGGTTTCTTCTGTAGCCTTAGAGGTTTTGTAGTACTGATTTTTAGCATTTCCTAAAATACTAGCTCTTTTCTAAAGGATTTTCTGTTCTTTTCCTGGTTTAAAAAAAAATTGTTTTAGTTATAATGAATGATTCATAGCTCCTGCAGATCATTCAGGGACACCATTCAAAGTTAATCATTAAAATGTAGTAATAAAACATGAAAAGTTTGAAAGTCAGCAATGATGCCTCTAAAGGTAGAACTTTGACAGAAATTGTTGACAGCATCAGAAACTCTACCTCTATAAATATATATTCAAAGACAATAATTTTGCTCTTTATTTTGTCCACTTTGCATTCTCTCCCTTGCAGGCACCTTCAGGTCAATATTCTAGCAAATGACTGTTTGTCATAATTTAATTTCATATTTTTCTTTCTTAATTTACATTTTTGCTCATTTTTAGCCTGCAGTGATTATTTGCATGGAAAGAAATTATCTTGAAAGTCTATATTTAGCCTGATATATCGGATTAGAAATGTAAGCCAATCATCCAATGAGGCTAATTTTAAACCCTGTGCAAATTGTACCACTCTATTCAGTTTTCTCAGCACTGGCACCCATCCTGTCTGAGGTCATATGACATTTAACTCCAAGTGCCTTCCTACCAAAAGGAATACATGCAATCCCCTTAAAATAGTAATTTTAGAATTTATAAGAAGAAGTCTGAGATATCTTTTTTTTTTAAGCTGATGATCTGAGGACTGTGATTGAGTTTTAAAATATGCAAAGAATGAACAGAAAAGTAAACAGAAAAGAGCACAAACTTGTGTTTATTCTACTTTTCCTAGCACAAGCAGTACTTGAGAGTTCTTACTTCAGGGTCACCCACTAACACTGGTAGATCTGCATTTTAGCTAGTGCTGTATTTATTATACTTAGTCAATATAAATATCAGTTCATACTATTTTTAAGTTCTACATCTGCCTTAACTGTGTCCTTCCACCTCAGTTACACCCCTCCAAAAAAGCCAAACGTTTTTGATTTTTTTTTTTAAATAATATCACCGTTTTCTTGGCAGCAACTGTCTGGGGATGACTATCACATTCATCCTCCCCATCAAGTCTATTTATATCTATTGGTTAAAATTCAGCTTGTGATCATTGAGCTGCAGATGGAGCTCCCTGAACAGCAAAGGAGTCCATGCATCCGTGCCAGGAACAGTTGGAGCCACTGTGGAGCAGGGGCTTAGAGGATCTGTCATTACACAGCCTTTATCCCTTCAGCCTCAGATAGGTGTCAGGAAAAAAGGCAAAGACTGCTACCTCATCTACGTATTAGTGTCATTAGGGCTTTCAGCAGACTCAAGAGAAACATGATTTTTCAGGGGTTTTTGCAAGGTTGAAAGACAATATCGGGAGTAGGTGGGATTGTCAAACTGCCAATGAACTATTAATAAAATACTAAATAGATGTACTTTTAAATTATGGGAAATCCAGGGTAGGAGTTCTTTCTAAAATGTATTTTTACAGCAGAACTCATTAAGCAAGAGATCAAGGCGGTTCTATTCTAACCTCTAAACTTCTGGATGATCTGCGACAGGGATATTTTTGTTTTCTAGGGCATGGGCTCACTTGAATATTTCATTGCTTAAAGTGCATGAAGAGGAGCTGAAGAAACAGTTTTAAAGAAGAAGAAAGGACCAGAGAGTTGGAAAGTATATTCTCCCCCAAGGCCATGCAGGAGGATTCCCATCACTGTGCAAGGCTGTTCTGGTTTCTAAAGGGTGTGTCCTTATGGAGCGCTGCAGAATTAGGCTAAATTGAACATATTTAATATTATCTCAGAGAGCTAAGCTGCTTATCACTGTGTGACAGATAATACATTATACAGCTGAGTGGCTAATAGATTAAACAGAGAAAGGCTGATGGCAGGGCATTGTCAGCTTCTCTGGTTTATATTCTCCCTCAAGGAACAACACTGTGAACTTGGAAGGTGCAGGAAAGATTCTCAGCTTCCTGTTTCTCCAGAAAACCTGCTTTAAAATATGTATAAAGTAAACACTGTCTTTTGTATGCAAAAAATTGAACAATCCTAAAAGTAATCATGTTTTATAAATATCGATATGAGGGGATCTTTACCAGGAATAAGGAATTAATAATTAGCTACATGTATTATTACTGGAAGTCAGTCAAATGTTCAGAACTTTTTAGTTTGGTCTGAAATTTCACTTTTCAGTTTCAAAAAGGGGTTTCAATCTACCAAGGTACAAATGAAATTTATATATAAAAATAAAATAATACAAAGATATTTGTATATAGTTGTACTGGTGTGCACAAGCCACCAGTGATCCTTGTCGAGAATGAGGCCAGAGAAGGATCAGAATTTCACGTTTGTAACTATTGCCATAAATGAAATGAATGGAATAAACAAGGTAGCAGCATTTGCATGAAATAAAGAGGTATTTTTATTTTTCAAATTTATATTTCTGGAAACTGTGTTTATTTACTTAAATCATTCCAGACACTGTAACTCTATCTCCTTTCCTGTTAAATTGTGACCATGGCTTTGTAGATCAGCTAGCACTTTCCCCAGCAATCCCTGTGTATTCTTTGGGAAGCAACAAAGGACAAGGCTGGTTTGGATACAACAACACAATTTCAGAATCACAGAATTATGGACTAATGTAGTTGGGAGAGGATTTCTGGAGGCCATCAGTCAGACAAGCTGCTCAAAGTAGGGGCAACTAGATTGGGTTGCTCAGGGCTGTGTCCAGATAAGTTTTTAAAATCTCTAAGGCTGGAGACTTCATGACTTCTCAGGGCAGCCTGCTTCAGTATTCAACCACTCTCGTGGTGAACAATTTTTTCCAAACATCTGGTCAGAATTCTCCATGTTGCAATATGTGTTCAGCTGCCTCTCGTCCTCCCACCTGGCACCTTACGGAAGAGTCTGGATCAATCTTCCCCACACCCTCCCAACAGGTAACAGTAGACAGAGGATCCCAGGGCACATTGCTGCCTCATGTTCAACCTGTTGTCCACCAGAATCCGAGGGGTTTGTTTCTGAAGAAGTGCCTCCTGGCCCATGGTTGCCCCCTGGGTTTGCTCTGTCCCCGAGAGACAGTGGAGCCTGCAGGGTCTCATGGACTGGGGCCAGCTCTGCAGTGCCTGGAAAGCCAGCAGGGCTGGGCTGGGGCAGTGATCACAGAATCATAGAATGGATTGGGTTAGAAAAGACCTCAGAGATCATTAAGTCCAACCCTTGGTCCAACCCCAGTCCATTTACCAGATCATGGCACTCAGTGCCACATCCAATCAGTTTAGAAACCTTCAGGGATGGTGAATCCACCACCTCTCTGGGCAGCCCATTCCAATGCCTGATTACTCTCTCTGGAAAGAATTTTTTTCTGATATCCATCTTAAATTTCCCCTGGCAGAGCTTGAGCCCGTGCCCCCTTGTCCTATTGCTGAGTGCCTGGGAGAAGAGACCAACCCCCACCTGGCTAGAACTTCCCTTCAGGTAGTTACAGAGAGTGATGAGGTCTACCTCTAAGCCCCCTCTTCTCCAGGCTAAACAACCCCAGCTTCCTCAGCCTCTCCCCACAGGACTTATGCTCCAGTCCCTTCACCAGCCTTGTTGCTCGTCTCTGATGGGGACAGCCCAGCCCCTGTGGTCACTGGACTGGTTCCAGCCACAGTGCTGCCTGTGGATGAGCTGAGAGGTCCCATCTGCAGGTCAGTGCCCTTGGCACAAACACGCAGCTGAAAGCAGCTCCCGATGGCCAGAATTGGTCCTGGCTACAACCCCTCCGCAGCACATTGGCGAGCCCCCCGCAACCCCCAGAGGCCACTCTCGGCTGCACAGGCACGGAGCTAGCCCCAAACTCAGCAGCCAAACCCCAGCAGTGGGAACATATACCCAAAGCCCTGACAAACTCCATCGATTGTGCAGCTCGATAATAAAGACATTAAACAATGCTGGCTCCAGTGTCCATCCCTGAGGGACGCCTTTAGCCACCAGCAAGCCCGTGTGAAAAGAGGCAATTGAATCAAAGGGAGAGAGACCAATTTAAAGGCGGGACAACGCTATTTCCAACCCCTCCTACTCCTTTAAGGGCTGGTTTTGCTCACACAGGGGTGGGCGGACGGACCTGCTCGCTGCCTCTGCCGGTGCTGAAGCCCCATCTAGAGCATCGCTGCGCTACTGCGCCCCGGGACCGGCACCAACCGCGCTCCGGGCGGGCGGCGAGGTTGGAGACAAAAACGCGTCCGTCGCCTTTGAGGAAGTGGAGAAAGGTTAAGAAGCCGAAGACAAAATGGCCTGCTCGGCAATCCTCTGCTTCTGCTTTCAGGTGCCTTGGCAAGGGAACCGCGGTAATTTGAATTTCAAACTCTGTATAGAAAAGGTTAATGTTGAACCCGCATTTTCAGCCAACAAATATAATTCCTTGGGTAACTACAGGCAGCTTTAGCTAGCAAGTGTCAGCAAGCAAACTAATAGAAATGCTGATATGGGGTACTAATGAAGGAATTAATGGATTACAGGTTTATTAATGTCAGTTGAATTAGTTTGCCAGAAACCCAGACTGTCAAACAAAATTCATACCGCTTAATAAGATTAAGCATTAGACTGATAATAAAGATTGTGATTGAAATAGTGCCTTTACCAAACATCAGACACAATCTTGCAGTAAAAAATAATTGTAAACAAAATCAATGTAACATATTAAATGCTAATTTTTAGAACTGGTTAAAAACTAGGTCATAAAAATATACTATAGCTGAAGTGTTTTCATTCCAAGGGATTGCATATTTTGTGACCTTATAGAGAGATCTTTTTGCCATGATTTTTTTCAACACATTTATCAATGCCCTTGATGAAAACATAGCATTACTGTACATAAAATTTGCAACAGGACACACAAATTGCTAATGTGGAAAACAATGTAGAAAACAGTGTTATCAGTTAGACTGACTGAACCATTGTTGAGATAAAAAATTATCCAGTTCTGTTAATTTAGATGCGATCCTGATTGCAAGCTCATGACCCTAAGAACCAAATACAGATTTAAATTTCTAGATCTGGAGCTGCATCCTAAACTGCAATAGGACATGACAAAAGAAGCCCATCAGAAGAAGAGAGGCTAATGAACAGCAGCTGGGTGCTGATGCCACAATAGAAGTCCCAATCAAAACATTACATACATGAGAATTCAAATGATACAGTATATTAGTAGGACCAGTCTCATCAGCTCCAGCACTCCTTGTCCATAATAGGTATTCCAGTATCACAGAATTCCAGAATGGCTGAGGTCAGAGGAACCTCTGGATGTCACCTGGGTAAACCCCACCTGCCCAATCAGGGCCAGCCAGAGTAGGTTGTCCAGGATTGCTTCTTGTCCTGCCACTGGGCATCACTGAGAAGAGTCTGCTTTCTTTGCTTTGCTTCCTTTGCCTTACTCCCCTCATCAGGTATTTACAGGCACTGATGAGACCCCACCCTGAGCCTTCTCTTCTCCAAGCTGGACATTCCCAGCTTGCACAGCCTCTCCTCATACATCAGATGCCTCAATCCTCTCATTATCTTCATGGACCTACTCCAGTATATCCATGTCTGTCTTCTACTGTGGAGCCCAGAATTGGTCCCAACACTCCCCCAGTGCTGAGCAGAGAGGAGGGATCCCCTCCCTCACCAGCTGACAGCATTCCCACACACACAGCCCCAGGTGCCATTGGTTGCCTTGGCCGTAAGGGTGCATTGCTGGCTCATGTTAACATTCATACATCACACATGATGTATCCTAGCACAACCTTACCTATATTTTAGACTGTTTGCCCTCCTGCAGGCAGGGTATAGTTAATCGCAGTTTTGCATAAAGTTTCAATTTTACACCTTTAAAACAAAAATGCGGCAGATGGAGAAGGGAGCCCATGGCCAGTGGCAATGGAGGTGGTGGATCTGAGCCACAGATCATGGGACCTCAGTGAGGAACAGAGGAGGAGACTGCACATCATTGACATTTGAAATGTCCCCCTTGGATTATGGATGGTTCTTGTTTTACCCCATTATGCTGATGTTTTATGGTTCGAAGTTAGTACTGTCCTGTTGGAATGTTCTAGTGCTTTTCACATTCCTTGTTCCCTTCAGGTTATTGCACCCCCTCTTTCCCTCTCTTGGTATATCCCATCCCACTTAATTCTGGTTTAGCTTATCACATCCCTCCTATTTGCATGCTCCACCTCCCAGGAATATAAATTGTGCTGTCGTGCGCAATAAACTGACATTGTTTGTTCACCTTCTGAATAGTGTCCAGGCTCTTATTTCTTCCCCTCAGGTGCCACAGCCTATTTCACTCACTGTTTGGAAGGTGTTTCTCCCTTTGTAGTGATGATATGGGCTATCCAGAGGACTAAGCCCTCAAGCCCAACATCAGCCTTTGTGCAGTCCTTCAGTTTGTCTGAGCAGACACAGGATTTTTCTTTGACTATATGAAACATCCCTCCCCTGCAGTTCAGGTTGGTTCAGTCACTGTCCTTGCTTTTCTGACAACTATGCAGCGATTGATCTCATTATTTACTAGGTATTTACTAGGTCTTAGAAGAGGATTGATAGTTTTGGTTCTAAAACAGAAGGGCAAAAAACATCCAGAAAGCAGTCTTCATCAGTCAAAGCATCCTTGAATCACAGTATGGAGGCACAACATGAACAGGGTAATAGTTTAGCTTTTTGGGGGGCGAGGGGACAGTTAAACTACTGCACATCCTAAGAAGACAAAGATCATGTTCATAGGATCATAGAATATCCTGAGTTAGAGCAGGCCCACGAGGACCATTGAAGTCAATGTTATTTAATACTAATAAAGAGAATTCCAGTAAGCTGATGCATACATTGCAGGAGTTTATGCACTGCAAAGGCTCAAATTCACCTTAAATAGGATTTTAACAAATAAGAGTCTTGAAATCAAGAATTCTCTCTCCAAGCTGCTGTCCTAATCAGTGGTGTCCAAAGGCACATGTTCTGCTCAGAGGCATCTCAGCCTTCACAGTGATTGGCAGCTCTGGAAATACCCCATGAATAACTTCAGTTTGCCTACACTCCCTTAACAAGTTTGACTTGGGAGGCACATCCAGAAATCCAAAGACCCAAGTTTCAACTTCCTCCTCTGAGTGGACACAAATCCCTACCTCCCACTTGCCCAAAGTCTGTGATACACAAGACTGCAAGCTGAGAGGGTGGCAATTCTTTCACACAGCAAGTGTTCCATTTTGCATTAAAAACCCCTCCAACTTTTTTAAGGGGAAGGTTTTTCTTTGTCCATATATGACATTTGCTGTACATAATATTGTAAGTGGAACAATAAAACTGTTTTCGAAGCAGTCACATTCAGCTCTGTGGCCAAACTTATTTTGATATAACACCCGTTCTCTTTACTGAATCAAATATACATTTGACCTTATTCCTCCACAATATAATTTATATCACTTAACTCTACAGCGACAGAACAAAATTCATTTGCTATCCTAGCAGTAGAAATTAATTTTGAAGCCAAAAGAGATGGATGTTCAGAAGCAAACCACATTGCTTCTGATTAACGAATTTGTCAAATATGAAACTGTAGATTATGCAAAACCAGCAGAAAGAAGTCTACAAATGCCACGTTTGTCCTTCATTTAACAGAAAACTGCCAGATCCTGAATAATATGCTTGAAATTTCCCTCCCAGTAGCACATCTTCCAAAGAGAGATGTTCTTAACTGAAATGTGTCCTTCAAATATTTTTTTTCTAATGAAACATTCAATACTTGTTTGCTCTGCATCTTCTCCACCTTCTCAGGCTTCACTGTATTTTTCTGTAATTTAAATTGCTTATAAAATACATGTTACTGGACCATAAGCAATTACCTTGTTTTGGCTTGGGCCCTTGCTACAACACACCTGTATTAACAACATGAGAATCTAGAGCTTCATATTGTAGTAATGGAGCATCTTATTTTATTATGTGAAGGTATTAATTCATCACATTGTAAATTATATTCCTGTGATTCACCAGCAAACACTTTTGTTAATCACCCAGTATTTCTTCACAAGTCAGTTGTGAGATCAAAATCCAAGCAAGTATACTAACACAAAGAATTATAATAAATTCCTAAAATCTCTGAAATCAACCAGTTCTGCAAAGCATACATAAATGTTTATTACATTGCACTGTATTTTCCCTTTAAAATGTCAATATTTTGCAGCCTTGGAAAATTGTATTGTTAAAAGCAAATCCCCATGAACAATGCCCAATGTGTTTCTTTTATACATCTTCAAGTTCTGCTGAGTTCATGCAAGTCCATTCTGTGGTGCCTGTCAGAGGCACAAAAGGGGTGACAGGAGCACTGCAGCAACTCCAGTGCCATCGCAGTCAGAGAATGCTCAGGAACATCCCCTTGAGGGGGTTGAAGCCAGTCATAGCATGAGAAGAAAACAATCTTTCAAAGTATTCTAACACTAGGTTGTAAAAAGTGAGAGGTTGCTATTCAGCTGATGACTAAGGAGCATTTGTGAGAACAGACGGTGGAAAGGCTTTGGATCACTTCAGATGCCAGGGCAAGGGAGGCAAGCTCTACAAGTGATCTTGGGCTTTTGGTTTCTCAGAGTAGCTGAGCCTACAGTAAGAAAAGCAGCTGGGCTTCAACAAAACCACAGCTTCTTTTGACACATGCATTAAAAGGTACAAGGGGACCCTGAATATTTATAACATCATAACAAACTGATACGTCATTTTATTTGCATTAGAATTTGAAATATTCTGATGATAAGACTGCAAATGATTGAGAGCAAAGAGAAGTATGTGCTCATACAGAATGTATCTTGTATGCAGGAGAAGATTCCAACATATGTTAAGGAAAAAACCTTCAGCTGGACCCTAACTACATGCATACACATGCTCTAATAGAGAGATCTTACTGACCTTGTAAGCTACCTTTGTAGCGAGGGAATAAATATTGGGTGGGCGCAATGATGTTAAAGGTCTTTTTCAACCTAAATGATTCTATGATTCTGTTCTATAAATATCTGCCTTGTAGCAGCCTGAACTAGCATTCCTGGCTACCCAGACCTGTGGAACTGCTCTGAGTCAAAAATCTCTGCAGTATAAACTCCTTGATTTTAAATGAAGGGTTTGGTTTTTGGGGGTTTTTTTGGAAGTGTGGATGCAAGTTACTACCCTAGGTGTATATGCAGGGAGATATGTATAAATTCTATGCATCTGTTCCAATTTGCAAGGCAGTATCATAGAGCCTATTCTGAGGGGGAAATGTGAAGGCTGAAAGAGCCAAAAGGGATCTTCTTTGGTACTTCATACTCAACCTGATAGTTTTTACCAGCCTTTGATCTTTTGCAGAAACTGAGTGAGTCTGAATCACATGGCACATTTTTGACATTGTTCTGTACTCCTGGTTAAAACACGCAGCATGTCACTTCGGCTCCTTCATTTATATCGCCGTGCATTCTTTAAGTCACCACTTCTTCAAGAAGTTGTGGGATTGAAAGCAATACCATGAAGATTTTCCCTTTCCAAATTTGAATGTCATCTCTGTTTTGGCAATTCAAGGGATCTGTTGTATCCATCACATCACATACAGTCATTGGAACAGTTCCTGCCCCACATACCACAGCCATTGCTATGGTGCAGTGGAAATCAATAGCATTTTTTCTTTGCATCAGGGATTCCCTGTCGATATTTATGTATGACAGCAAACTGAGCACGGGTTCCTCTCATGTGAGTAAGCTTGGGGCCTTTATCCCTGTCGGTACCTCTGGGAGTATCAGTCTTTGTGGCACTATGACCTGAATTAGTTGTTGAAGGCTTCCACCCCTCTTTCTAAAGCATCCCTCCCTTCAGTTAAGCTCCAAGGCTAAGAATGTTCCTTTTGAGCCCTCTACTTCCCCCTCCAGCTCCTGAATCAAACAGTCTGTTTCAACAACCTTCCATCCAAGCAAGAAGTTAAGACATCAGACTTGCTTTACAAAGACAGAAGAAAACTTTATTTTTCGTTCAGGTGATTCAATTATTTCTCCTGTCCAATGGAATCTGAAATACCCCATCATCCTTTAACTGCACTGTATCATCTGTTAGGTTGTTAAGACAATATCTAAAATACATTATTTGTAGGTTTTGGATTAAAAACTTCCATAACTTAATCCCTATGCCAACCTCTTGCAATATCTGAATTTATTCCAGCTCAGCAGCTGATTCAAATCTGTTGGCATTAGTTTGGATGGTTCATTTGATGGAGAAGTCTAATAAGATGACATTGTTCTGAACACGAAGCCTGTTTTCAGTATGACTCAACATCTGTATCCAGTACCTGTCTTACACATATATACTGCCTAAATTCAGTACCTGTGTTACTTATATCCAGTAACTAATGATTAGTCAGTTACTAACCAAGACCCAAATGGTTAGTCATGACAATTAGCCCATAAATAATCAACACAATAAAAGTCTCTTCCACATTTTTTAATGCTTTCTTCTGTTTAGTTGGGGTTTTAATTGCTTTTTCTGCTTACAATTTTCCTAGCTACAGAGGGCATGGAGATGGATTATGAATCCTTTTCATCCTATTTACAGCAGCAATAGCATTTCAGATTCTGGCCTGGCTTGCTGCCAGATACAAGCAATACATTTCCTCCAGTTGCAAGCAACAAAATTATTCTGTCTTTGTCATTCCCTGGATCTTTTTGAAGGACATCAATGATTCTCTGCCAGCATTGCTATGATGAATTATATGCTTTAGCTGTTGAGCACAAAGGTGAGCTACGCAAAGCCACAGGAGGATGAATTTAAAAAATGGGCCATGTGAGTGATTATTGTTTATTTGAACAGATTTGATAACAGTAAGGAAAGTATAGCAAAAATATTAAATGCAATTAGGGAGACAGTCAAGATGAGAAAATTCACAGGTGGGGTTTTTTTTGGTTTTTGCATGCTTCATGCCTGTTTTCTCAGATTTTGTGATCAAGAAATTAGAAGCTCCATTCAGCTTGGAAGAGTCCATGTCAGGTTATGCCTCACAGGTACTTTTTGCTTTTCAAATACCAGTATCTGCCTTCTCTTCTTTCACAGAAGTTTATGCTGATATGTTTATGATTGCATTCTAGTCTACTCACTAAATTACATTCTCAAGTAATTTACTTAAGCATACTCAGGGTTCTTGCACACAATGCACATCAGTTTTGAGAATCTCTCAAGTCTTTCACAATCATGATTTCTTAATTTTTCCTCCTACATTTTATAGTTGGGGAGGAGAGGATGTCAGTATTTTAATTTCCAAGTGCATTAAAGCTCTAATTTCTCACATATTTCCTTATTCTTATTGTGAAGAAAGTGGGAGGTTTTGCCTAGAAATAATAGATAATAATATAATGGCCAAT